>LYUA01000569.1:252605-264004 GCA_002093875.1 Calopteryx splendens | reverse complement strand
TATCCATAATAAAATAAACTTGGTATTTTCCACAGCTTTATTACGAGGCACCTATTTGTGGAAAAGCTGTGGAAAATACCAAGTTTATTTTACTATGGATGAAATGGTAAGTTATATATTATATTATTTGTGAGTTGTTTTAATGGATGTGCTGTTGTTTTCTACTGTTGAGATTGCGAATAAATTGATTGCGTGGGAAATACGATTCAATGCTTCGATTTCCGCAGCCCATCCCTTTCAATTAACTTCCTAATATGATCCCACCTACGAATGTAGGGTGGGATCAGAATTATTTCGTCAACGCATCGTCAGCATCCGACCTAGCATGCTTTTTATTTTTCCTTTAGAATCCAAGGAAAATAATCGCACCACAGGCGTTTCCCCTTGTTAATATTTTACGACGACCACGATAATCTTAAGTAAATGTCGTTCGTAACAATTTTTGACGTTTTTTTGTCTAATATAATTTGACAACTGATACAGAATGTACCTACATCGGTCTGGGAGGCTACTCTCAAAATCAGGACCGAAATATATAATATACAACCAATTATACTTAAAATATCAATGACAGTCATCAGCAAAAACTCTTAAATGAGAAATTTAACAGAAAAAAAATGAAAATTGCTTTATTTTTAATCGACTGATCGATTTCCATTCAACATTAGTTAAGAGAGGCGATTCAAGGCCTCGCAGTCTTCTGTTTCCTGACTGATCAATACCACTTCCATAGTATACAAACCCGAGTCATTAAGAGAAGTATGTTAACGAGTAATTCGCTGCAGTAAAAAATTGAATGTTAGACTCTCCTTCCGAGGCAAGAGAACGTCTAATTATGTCGTTGTAAGCAGGCGTTGAAATCTCTTTTGATATACCGCCTTACGCTAACTGTAAGTCATAATTCATCTCGATAGTCAGTTATTTGAGTGGAATTAAAACCGAAGAATTCATATCTCTTTTTTTTGTTAAGTTTCCATGATGGCACAATGAAAGTCATACAGCTCATAGTACGCTCGCATACTCAGCTCTTGTGTATTCAAAATGCTTAATAAGAATTTCGATTGTGCATCGCATTTACAACAGGATAAGTTTAGGAATAGTTTAGATATATATACAATTATTAATACATGGTCATTCAGCAATGCATGAATATAATTAGGAAATTCAACAAATAACAATATTGATAGTAGCCAAGGATAATACTAACACTCGGAAAATTAAAATTACTGTAATATAATTTTCTATGCTTTTCAGAAATGACGACAGCAGCAACAGAGAGAAGACTACAAAACTATGGAAATGTGATGTTACGAGAAAGTGTTGAAGCTAAAATGAACTGGCCGAGTGACTAATGAAGTCCTTCGAAGAGTGAGTAAATAATGAAATCACCAATGATATACTCAGATCAGAGGAAAAGCAATTAAATTCCATTTGAGACACAGTTTTTTACTGGACACGGTTACCATCATAGATAAAAACTACAGAGAAAAACAATGTGAGATTTTGGTGATCAAGGTGTAGAAGATATTAAAATAATATGTATTCTATGAACTAAATGACGAAGATGGCAAAGGGTAGGATATATTGGAGAAATAATGGAACCCAATCTTTATAATGCCTTTCTGAAAGGATAATATAGTAATTGAGACTACAAAAACACCTCTTAGCCAATTTATCAGCGAATAATGGATTAAGAATGACTACGCACGGATCCCAAAGATGAAACGAAAATCGTGGATAGGTAGTATTAGAAACTTAAATGGTAAAATGGGTCATGACTACATAATATGCAGTTACTTCATCGCAGAATTTCATCTTAAAATTAATAGATTTTGTTAATACACATTAAAGTTCACGGATCTCCACTCTCCGAGGGTCTTCACTGTTTTAAAAACGAAGTTGTACTCACCAGACTACTCACGTATTTTACTCATACCAATTCCAGTTTATGTTAACTAGTCTTGGTGTAGTGCCAATTCTTTACCACGCACTCTATTAGAATTAAGGAAATAAGTCAGGTGTTTAATGAGTGCAATGAATAGTTCATAAATTAACCGCAATCACGATTCCTGCAAAGTAGTGTCACGCGCTATACAGAGTGATCGGTAAATTCAAGAAATAATACCGGCGTAATTTAAGTTTGATGTCATTAGTGTAAGACTTTTCCATAACCGCCTTCATCGCGCATGAGGTGAACAGTTGAAGGAAGTTAGATATATTCCAGGGATAGGAAATTCATTTGGAAAATCTCCACGAATCCTACATACAAAAATCAATGCATTTAAAACGAAAAAGAATAACAAAAAAATATTTTAGTAAAATTTTTATTACTATATGTATCGTCCTCGTCGATACTTAAGCCGGAGCTCGTCAAATAAGGGAATAGATGAGCAATGAATGTTCCCATAAACAAATCCCATGAACGAACTCCGCATTATTAACAATACGGCTCATGGTTACGTTGAGTTTATCACTAACGTTAAGCCAAGGCACAGTTTAGTACCTGCTTGAAAGAAGCAAGAATTAAAACTTTTTTACGAGAGGTCTGGAAATGCATTCAATGGTTAAGGTTACGAGATGCTGTACCATGCCCAATACATAAACCTTTTTCTCTCCTTGTTATGAAGCCATGAAAGTTAAAGATTATTTTCATTCTAAAGGCCGCACTACTGTCAAGCTTATTAAAATATGCGCATGTTTACAGTCACTGAATGATGGGTTTAAACAAATCATTGCCTTTACGGAATTCGCTTCCAGATCCCTTATGGGCGGGGGAATTAGGAAATCGCGACGAAACGATAATTTATTCCGTTGAGAACAATTAATTAGGTACTCGTAGCCAAGAGATATGCGGCAATCAAAGCACCCTATAGGGCTCGAACTAACCCTTTCCCTTTCACCCCTTTCAGTGAATCCCCTCGCACCTTCAAGGTCCGAAGAGGGAGACGCACGCATTTCATCGATATACCGTCACGGTTATTCGTGCGACAGGATAGAAATGTATTCGAAGGCAAACCACTAAAGGAATCACAATTAGCAGCGAGACTACGTTTTGAAGTGGAGAGAGAATGCACGGCGCCAATCGACTCCGTCGACGCGGAAGCTGTATTTAAATTCGTCGGCGATTTGCGTCGCGGTGTTTACGTACTGTTCCGAGCGAGAAACGAATCGGCCGATCTGACCAAGAAAGCTTCAGGGTCGAATTCACATTCCGATATACAGTGCGAGAAAAAGGTTTGAGGGGCTTTTATTTCCACGAGGCGATTATGCTTTTTGAGACACGCGTCAAGATGTAGGCCGAAAAAAAGAACACGGTTCGCCCGAAGTTTCACCATTTCCGCCATCACTTTATCGCAATAAACCCCAACTACAAATATGCAAATCAGACGAGGGTATTATTTTTGACAATCTTGGATTATGGGTAGTTCAGAGGCTGTCATTTTGCACACTTAATATGACGAAACGTGTATTTTAATCGAGTATGTCGAAAACTTGAAATTTTTATGCCCAACGAATGGTTTGGGGTTCTCCAGTGGATTACTTCTTAATGTTTCATTACTTTGACGTTAAGCTCGATCCATGGTTGGCGGCACATTACTGACTGAATACAGTTTACTCATCGGCAGTCTAAGAATAAAAACAATAGGATGTAGCATCTTTCAAAAACGAATACGAAGAATAAAATTAGAAATCAATAATCTAGCTACCAAAACATTCAACGAACAAATATTCCAAAAGTATCGCCATTTGAGATACTAATGAACACATGATACTCCATCAGTAGTTGAGACATAGGCATGTTCTTAAAAGTTTATAAGCATTAAAAGTGAGTAATTCTACAGAAAACAAGGGATGAAAGAGGAAAATGATTCAATATAGATATTTCGGTCAACAAGGTGCCCATTATTGGGGAGGAAAAGGGAGGGGACGAGACACATCCGCTGTTCACAACGGACAATAAATACATACACCGTCTGTCTCTTTCCAAGCCAAACACTCGATTCACTCTCCTGGGAAGATTTACCTTCTTCTGTATCTATTTCGCTCTAGGATTACTAAGTTTTTTTAGTATGACCAATACTTGAAGACAAATAACTCATTCTTTATACCATCAATAAATACAATATTTGTTTTTTCGTTTAATTCAAAATGGAATCCCCCATAAAAATTACCAGAACGGATAATTTCATTGAGAGGGCAAATTATAGGCAATCATTTCGGCTGTAAATAATCAGAAAAGTAAATTCACGAAATGACATTGGGAAATAGTAGAAAGCAAGAGACTAGCTTGAAACAATACAAAATAATCAATGTGATTACTTTCACCAAGAATGAAAGGAAACTGATGGAAAAGACAGGAAGGGCGGAAAATATTCGAAATATGAACAGCCGTTTTAACATAATTTCGCTTTAATGACTGTTGAAAATTAAGAGCATTGAACCACCTAATTAAGACTGTCTCACCAAGAACGAAAGATAAGCAGAATTGAAATGAAAGGATTCGCGAGCTTCTAGCAGAATTCTATATTTCCTCCCGATTGCTCCTGTGGCCAGCTTAAAAAAATAATTTAATGAATTATTTTTTTGATGACCTCCATGAAAAATAAAAACTTTCATCAGCAATTTATTTCTCCAATTTCCCATTCATGAGAATGACATCTTAAAGCAATAGATGCAAACAATCAAACCATGTACTAACTTGAAACCTTGAAGCCTAAAAATATTGATTCAAATCAAATAAGTTAAATCAAAAACAGACATTTAAAGTGAAAAAAGATTTCCGATCTCTTTAGTTTTCACTTTAAAAGATGCATTCGACATGCGCTTAGATTTGTGCCTCTATCCCACGGACTCGCTCGGAGATATAACCTCGGTTCGCGGATCCACGCCTCGACTGCGACCCTTCCCCTCACGACGACTCGGGCCGCAGGAGAGAAAGTCAATGGGATCTCAGCGACGTGGAGACTCGAACCGATACAAGAACTTCCAAGGCGATCGAAAGAGTGGGAAAAGGGCTCCGGGAAATCACAAGTTTTTAAGGGAAAACACCACCAAGGTATAATTTCGCCGGTGGTACGAGAGGAATAATCACGCCAACGCCGCCACGGGGAAAAAAGCTCTACTAAAATTACAGGCCTCCGTAATCAGGAATGTTCGGCGGAGGTCACGACCCTTTCCCCGGATGAGGTCCGAGAATTAAACATTGGGAAAAGCCGATGCATCGGAAAGATACCTATATTTACTTAATAAAAGGTTCCGATGGCGGACACTCCCTTGGTCTAATGTTAATGGAATGTATCGGCAATTGAGGACTTAATCAAAGGTTCGAGCCTAGAAAGACCTCGCCAGCATGGGATCGCCTATTGCCTCAAGTTCAAATGTGAGGAAATCATAACAAGTTTGAGCGACTTTAAAAATATAACATCGAAAAAGTGCTCCCTATTTCAACTATATTTCGACATGAAAAGTACTTACGAGCAATTGAGAGAGAGTTTGGATTTGTAACCAAAGTTAAAAAGTACAAACAAAATGTTTTATCAACGTGTGAATAACGTTTTCCAAACGCGTACGTATATGCTGCTTGAAATGATCAGCTGAACTGCGTGAATTATTCATATAAACAACAAAGAATCTCTATCCCTCAATATGTAATTTCTAAATATACATTTAAGTTTTGCGAAGGAGAAGTAACTAAATTATACTTGAATTTCACAAATGACATGATTCTTTAAGAAAAACGGTCGACTAACCATCCAAGAAACACTTCCGGGAAGATGTCTTTATTATTACACCTGGAGGTTGAACACACACAATCCCTTGTTTTGAACTGATATTAGTTTTTTACTAACAAGGTGCACAGATTTATAACAAAGCTGTCATCTATATATTCTCAATACTAAAAACCTCTATACGAAAAGCATAATTTGATGAAAACAAACCACAAAGAAGAAAATTATCCCACATTTTTCGGTGAAGGAACACCACACACCAAACAGTTGGCGATTTTCTCCACACAAATGGGTATTTTATTTCAATTATAGGTGGGAACCATGTTGAGGTATTTTTCTGATAGTCCCTGAAGTATACTGCACATTATTTTAGGCTTCCGAAATTTTTCTGAAAAATACAATCGCTTTTTTCTCTAAAATATTTATCTAAAACCCTCCTTCAAAAAGTCCCAAATTTCCATTATTTTTCTTCCCTCTTATTATCCTCTACATTATCCCTTTTAATATGATCTCCATTCACTTTTTCTGCCTCTTTCGAATTTTTTCCCGTAACTGTCCCTATTTTCCAATCGTATTTTACACTTTTTCGTTTCTGCTTCTCCGTCCAACTTGCCAGATGAGTAATGAAATGTCTAAATATTAAAAACTTAAAAGGCATTCAATAGTTCCTAATAATTTAGGCATATAATCGTACCATCTCGGCCGGGAAATCGCTTGACTGTCATTTTTCACCGCCTGAGCATCCTTCTCCCCCGCTGCGAGATCCAGCCCTAAACGTCTTTGCGTGCCACCTAAATCTTAAATGCCATTGCGAGACTCGAGCGGATGGATAAGTGGGCAGCGGTGCAGTGCGAGGCGACGAGGCCTGTGAACGGTGAAAGGTTCGTTTGAAAGGGTGAATGGTTAACAGGGGCGGGAAAGGCATATGCCATTTTATTGCAGGCCCGCCCAAGGTGAGACGACTTCGAAACAAGCGCGGCGAACGCACTTAATGCGCGTTTCGGATTGCATTAGTAAACCCCTTTACATCAACAATGCGATCGCCTGATACGAGAACCATGCAACATTCTCACATCAAGCCGCTAGTGCTAATAATAACATATATTTTAAAATACAGTCATCACTCCTAAAGGTTGTTTTGAAAGGTGGGAGAATAGACATCACCTCGTTAAAAACTTAAAATCAACGGTGCGTAAAATCACACATTCTGGGAAGCGGGGACCTGTTCCTGTGGCGCCTACCTTTCCTCGGATAAATCTGGTCCATGGAATCGCAAAGCGTAGGCAACATCGAGTGTGTCAAGAGGCATTACCCGGAGTTGAACCCGGGTTCCCTCCGGTCAGTGGCCGAACGATTCTTCCACAAGTCTACCACGTCGTTCTTAGTATAGTTAATAATAATAATAGACTCTAATTAAATATGACATTTTTTGGCCAACGATACCGTTAGGAGATCAATTTAATTGCGGAGATGACAAATTTCAATCATAGAAGGCCGTAGTGACTATGGCTTATTGAGCATTACGGTGGGTCGTAGCAATTTCAAGGAACACTAAGGTTCCCGGTAAACTCACTTTATATGAAGCTGTTTCAGTATCTTTCTCCATATTTCTAAATGACAACCTCCTTCGTGCGTCATCATCAAGAGCGTTCGTGCACCATTACGACACAATACGAGCCATTTCCATATAATTGGTTCTAATTGAATGAAGTTTGCTCCATCAGCGATACCCAGCGAGTAAATACTTGCATTTCTAAAGCATTGGCGCTTGTACTGTCATACAGTAAGCGACTCTTAAAACATTGAGATAGGGTCTTGGTGATGGATGTCTTGAAATTAATAATTGAAGCTAAGATTTATGGTCAGCGAAACGAAAATTAAAAGTCAAACCATTACGGGAATTTATTTTTTTCGCACATATAGTAGCATGAAAATTGTCTTATACTCAACTCTCTAACTTAAGTTATATTTCAATTAGTGGAGTCAAAGCATGTACCTATTCACTTAAGCTAGGGTAGTCCTCAATAATACTGAGGAAATATAACTAGGAATCAATATTTGTTTAAAAGAATTTATTTCAAAATTTAAACTAAGCTCAGTAAAATAAAAAGAGGCTATTAGTATTTTTTTTACCCCGAGGAGACGCTCCAAAATGGAAAGTATTGCACCATTAGGGAAAGCCGATGGCGTGAAGTGATTTTTAATTAAAACCGTTGAAAAATAGATCCATGTTCATGTTTATATACACCATGTGCATTCGGTAGAGAATACTAAATAGCTAAGTGAAACAGGGTGGCCAGTTATTTTCTAGTTCCAAATTCCCGAATTATTTCCTAATTTTCCCGAAGAAAAGAGCGTTTATTCTTCCCATTTTTCTCCTTAAGTGTTTCGAATCTGATTAGATACCTTTCGTAGACCATTCCCTATCGCAGCGAGTGACACTATTATCACTGCAGGAGGTCCAACTATTATTTAGTTTGTGGTATTTTACCCAAGGGCCTCCACACATCATGGCCTACGCTAAACACGCATTAGTCTCAAAAACAGAAAAGGACTATGATCTTAACGGGAATCCCCTAACCCTACATATCATGATCCTGACTTTTACAAAGAAATCGGCTCGCATTCCGACTTTTTTTCACGATTTTTTTAAATAATCTGAGCTACTGTCGATGTTTCAGAGCCAAGTGGCCACCCTGATGGAAAAATATGGTGCTTGCCTTAAATCGCTGACTAAATAATCACGCGAAGAAAAGTTGTAGCAGTACGTTTTTTTGGAAAGGGAATTTACGCTCTCACCCAGGAATGGGTGTGAATGGGATTTTTCATGAATGGCAGGCACTCTCTACGAGGGTTCTGCGAAGAGAAATCGAGATTTGCAATCCAAGTACGTGGGCATTGCGAGCCGATTAGCCGAGCCCTCGGCTACCGACGAGAGAGCGCAGGATTCAAATCTAGTGATGCATCACACCGGATTTGGCGCAGCTATTAGAGTGTTATTTTCCGTACAGTTATCTATCTATCCTGCCCTCTAACTAGAAAATGATTTCACTCGCCGTTGGATTCAGTACAAACCGAGCTCTGTAAACAACTCCATAATATGGATACAATGATTTTTGGTTCCGTAACACGAATGTTACTTTATAAATATGAAATTAAACTATAATTTTCCACAGCGATTTATTGCGTTCAACGCGTTTCAATGTCAATGCACCATCTTCAGGTACGAAAGAAGCAGAAAAGAAGATGATGCAAGGCCATTGAAACGCGTTGTAGGCTATAAATCGCTGTGGAAAATTACTACTTATTTACTTTTTTTCATAAGGCTGTGATTTCACAAATTAGAGCTTGCCAGGATTAATTATACACTATTGTTACAGTGAATTGAGGAAACCTCAATGATCATTTTTTACTAGATGGAGCATTTCCAATACAAGATTTCTGTCGTTCCTACCCGTGCCCTAAAGAGTACACTTATCCTCAGCATCGCAAATGACCTCGCCTGCCGATCATCTTCCAAAATAACAAACCATTATTACATGACTAACGAAATTCGAGAGAGAGAGCCGACTTGAAGATGATGCAGATAGATAAAATGAAGCCCATCGGGAGGCGATCCAAAATGATTCAGCCGCCCGAATTTGAATTCGAAATTCGAAAGGCGGGGGAAGTCTCCTCCTTCCCGCGGGGAAAAATATATACATATATACCTACCCACGCGCGTGGGTTCGCAACGTCGGAAACAGTAGAATAAAAAAAAAGTAGTCTCTCGGAGTGTCGGGGAGAGCGCCTATGGGGTGAAAGGGGCGAGGCCTCTGCCGGGGGGAGTCCGGGCAAGAGTTGTGAGGTCCCTCGAGATTGTGAATGGCGAGCGGAGGTTTGGGACGCGTGGGAAGGCGTCCGTCCACTCTACCGCCGTGCGTGGGACGTCGCTCGGGACGCGGGAGACGCGACGGCGCTGCGCACGTTTCGAAAGGGATGATGGAGGCGGGATCGCACGTGCATGGGATCGTTCCAGGCGCACGAGTGCGGAGGCCGGGCGGGTTTTACGAGGGAGAAGTTTGAAAGATGAAAATCGGGGTGCGTCGACGACAGTCACATGCGCGACGCTAATCCCAGGGAAACCTGGAAACAGGTATAAAAAATAGAAATCGGCACGTGAACGATTTGTCGGCTTTCGTGAATGAAATATTTTAATAATTTTTTCATATTCTTAGTGAAACTTCTCACTCTTATTTATATCTATCCAATTTTTCACTCATTTCTTCCGTTTATCCCTATTATCTTTGTATCAACCATGAATAAAAGCGAAAATCTGAAATTTTCGACTTTTGGATGTGGCTCCCTCTTTTTTTGTACTTTTAATATAATGTGTAATAATAACCTGTAGTCACTCTATTAGCTCAGTAATTAACGTTATCATTACGTGGTCTTAAGTCTTAAGCCAGATTTTAAGGAAGAGCGAGCCGTTTTAACAAAATAAACTCGCTCTTATGGAGTATTTTACAAGGAAATCGGCCATAAATGCACAATGGATGCATTTTTTTACTTCATTACCCGAATCTTAGCAATCGTTCCAGACACTATTTCTCACTTCTTCTTTTCATCGATCACCCCCAATATATTTTTCCTTATTTCATCGACTGTCTCTTTTTTACAGTCCTCCTCCTATCACAAACTCCATGTCATCCCAACCGTTTCGCGCGCAGAAAGATGAATATCCTTCGATTCTCTTTCCTCTGCTCTTTAGCCAACGTTTCGGGCGCAACTTCTCTCCGCAGCTGATTGGCTGTCCGTGGGGACCCTATGTCTAGAACGCCCGAAGCGCATGAGCGTTGTGCCCACCGGGCAAGAAAAGATGTGGTGGGAGGGGGGGGGCGAAGGGAGAGACCAGAGGTCCATTAGGGGACTCGACGACGATAAAAGAAGACTGGTTTGCGCGGGACGAGTCGCTGAATGGAAAGGAGCGTTGGCGAGTGCTATGAAAAAAATGCCTCTCTCAACCGTAGTCCTGCCTCCGCTTTAAAGCGGAAACATTACATTTGCGAAGGTCTCCTGCACCGAGTGAACATGGGAGGCATGAATTAATTTGAAAAATACTTGAGTCCACGAATCATGTTAATACGCACGCACATTATTCTGAGTTTTACGGGAGAGTGGTAATATCGAACAAGAAACACTCCATTGCGCAAGTATTTCAATAAGTAATTGCATTAGCATGGATGGTCAACTTCCAATGACCATCTCCATTACTGTCGTATGCCTGTTTGATAAAACGAAGGAGGAGCTAGACGAAGGTGACGAATGGGATACACTGAGCTGGTATTGGGAAACTTGGCTGGTGAGGAAAAATGAAAAGTATAAAATGGTTAGGATAAAGGATAAATGGGTCGAAAACTCGAAACCCACAGATTAAATAACGTCGATCTCTTGGAAGGCGCAGGGGGGTTTCACTTGGCGCACCGCCCTTTGTAGAAGGGGAAGGAAAGGGTTTGGCTATCCGTGACAGCAAGATAGGTACCAGTACCACGCTAATCACCGGCGATCGCCTTATGCGCATTAACTAGTCCTGAAAATGAAGATAATACTTTTGGAATAGAAACGATAATCAGCTAGACAGGTCTGCAATTAATTCCCATGTTTTCAAAGAAACTGCGGGAAATGCCGCGA
>LYUA01000569.1:225536-238987 GCA_002093875.1 Calopteryx splendens | reverse complement strand
GGGGAGGAGATGGATTTTAAGGGGGACAATGGGGCTGGTGGCTAAAGAAGAACGATGGCAGGGAGGTAGAGGGGGGGAATAGAGAGGCAAGTGGATCGACCTGAGGAGGAGACGTGGCAACGCCGCGGATGGACCATCCAACCAGAGGCAGACTGCTCATTCCGCGTCCCGACAGAACGGAGAGCGGTGCGGGGAGGTGTGGGCAAAGGAGAGGACTGTGGGGGGAAGGGGGAAGAGAGGTGGACGGGATGAGGAGAAAGGTGGAGGGAAAGGAGTGTGGGAGGGCATATCCGTTGTTGTTGAAGGGATGGATGGTTCCCGTTTTGGGCATGGAAGCAGGACGGAGCGAGTCAGCGTCGGAGGATGTGAAAGGGGTGGGTTACCTTTCTCGTCGGGAGAGTGGGGGGACGGGGAAGAAATGCAGTGCATGATGGGAAATTTGATTGTGTGCGGGGAGGCGAAAAAAATGAGACGGAGACGGAATTAGGTAAGTCTCCTTTTCCCCGACTGGAAAAAGTTTCTCTCTCGCTCGGAAAAAGGCGAACTAGCGTCTCTACGCCCTGCGTGGCCTAAGTGGATCTCTGACACTCGGATATGATTTAAAATTAGGAGGCGAGAATAGGCAAACCGTAAATCCATGCTCGTATGAAACCCAGTTTGGTGTAAGTGGGCATCTGACTCTCATGAATGATTTAAAATCGATGATAGATTTAGGGGAGACTAGAAAAAGAGGAATTTAGCCCATTGTCCTTAACGAAATTACGCCCCTATTTCATTAAGATTTATTTTTTCATGGTCTCTTGTACCAATGGGATAAATTATTCCACCTTTTTAAGATTCAAGGGTCAAAAGAACGAAAACGCCGGGGCAAATAGAAAACGAACTTGGTCTTGTTGATACCAATTACGCCATCAAAAAGTACATTACAAAGAACTACAATTAGGAGATAGATAATGATTATAACTCATAACTTCTGCGCTTAAACTATAATTCAAATCAGAAAATAATTCAGAGCAAATAGAGTAAACATATTTCAAACCAGCAAGTAGTCATAAGTAAGAATTGCAGCTAATGCTATATTAAAACCCAATACGGAAACGAAAGTTGGAAAAACAATGTGAAAGCTTTAAAAAAAATCTAGAGGGAGAATACTATGATTGTGCCACATAAATTGGAAGGTTGGGCCACGACGTCTCTATGTATGGCGCCCCAATGTATGGCGCTACGATAAGCAGATATGATTCCCTAATACTTCTGCAATAATGACTCAATGAATGGAAAAACAACGATAAATTGACATTTTATTTTAGTAAACGTAAAATTTTAGCTTGGTACTCTTCCATGGAACTAACTATTTCACTTAAAACTGAAATCATGGTGTGCACGCTGTTATGGTATGACGAAAATATAAATTCGATTGGCCTATTTACATACTCCATCACAACGAATGCTCGCTAGTAGGAGGTGGGTACCTCATGGCTAAGCCTTTAGGAGCGTTGTTAGTGAACTTGTTTGAATATTGTTCCAAACAAATTAAGGCAACTTGCTGGTGTATCAGTCTCTCGTTAGAATGTCAACTAAAAAGAGGTAACATCTAGATGAAATATTTTTAAAGATGTCAGAGGTAACAACATGTTGGCGCAACAACCTTCAACCAATAATATATCTTATTGTTCTCCTTGAATATTTGACTGTTTTGCCTCTATTATCGCTTTTGAACTATGAGCATCCATCATTTGGCACCTTCTTTGAAAGGTCCCAAATAACTGTCAAGCGTGTTGCACATTTGGCCTGTCAAGGTAAATTATCAACTTTCATTTAATTTATCGTGACCTTTCCTTAAGCAACGAGTCGCAGTTTCTTTAAGGCGACCTCGCATATCCCTCGTATGTGTTTGACCTTTGCGAGTTCAGAGGTGAGGGTTTTGTCTTAAGTATTTATCGCGTACTGAAATGTTCCTATCTACCCTTTCCTCACTCCCAGAGTGAGCAAGCGAAAATGATACTAATGTAGCCTTAATGAATTATGAACGGTTGATTGAAAGATTATTTTCACCCTTACAAGCGTCAATTTACGAGAGGAAGAGGCCGAAGAATACGATGCACACTCACGTATGCTATATGGTAACTGCAGGACCATAATTTTTATTAGCTCCCTGTTTCGTGAGTGAACATTTATTCAATTTTGACACTTTTTCTCTTAAACCCATTTCCCATGGCGTTACTTGTGTGCTACTTTGTCGAAAGCAGAAAATATTAATGCATTTAGTGATTGATAATAACACCAAAAAGAATACACAGGGTTTTATCTTACGAAATTAAAAACGAATTTAAAATATTCATTAATAAATGTGGTTCCTTGGACTTTCATGCTCGACGCTGGCCTTCACGCTGCCCTCAGAACTGTCATTCGTACGTGAATGACCAAGAAGATAACCACGTTATTTCATGCAATGAAGTGTACTATAAAAACAACAATAACGAATAACGTTACAATATGTTCCTGGATAGCATTTCCCTACTGATAACACAATATCATTACCGGTTACATAGTGTGATATTTCAGAAAAGCAAATAAAAGATTCACCGCCAACTTACTATAGGGAAACACGCGTATCTTCTTTCAACATCTTGCGAAAGAAGTAAAGCGATTGCAACGGTCCGCCTCACCGGGAGAGAAAAGAAAGGGGGAGCGTGACTTTTACTGTGATAAAATGAGCATTGAGTGATCATAAAGTTATCAACACCGCGTTCGGATGAAATGCGTCAAGCGATGCTCCGAGAATGCTACTCCAAACTATGTTTCCGGAAAACATCGATCAATGTTTACGGAAAACATCTGTCAACGTTCCTGGGTGCCGCAGTGAGTCAGACGGTTTTAGAATATCACCGATTCACTCATCCTCGCTCCTCTCCCACGCTTTTTGGGGCGAGCAATACCCGTAAAAGAAAAGAGAGAACGTTTGACTCAACAGACTGCGTGCACCGAGGATAGCCCCATATTGGGACAAGCTGAAGTGGGGTGCGAGCGAGCTTAAAGAGCACTCACATTTCTATAGCGTGCCTACACAGAAACCATTTTCATTCATAAATGAATTTGATATTTGCCTTGGTAATCATAACGGATGACCATCAATGCATGCATTAAATACAATGGGAGATGCTTAAAATGAGTGCCTTCACGCCTTCCAACTAGGTAGGTACATTCTATTTCACGTGACTGTTCAACTTTTGCATATGACTCTCTCTCTCTACATCCTATTAGACTACAATTCTGCTTTTCTAGAGAATAAATTAAATGTACTATAAGAGAAAATAATAAATTTTACGAAAACAAAGTCATAGCCGACGTTTTTAACCGACACACATTTTTAATACAAGAATACAAGTACAGCAAAATTACCAAGTACTCACTTGAGCCAAATGGCTTCATACGATTATAAATATGAAAAAAAATTGAACACAAAACCCACAGGTTTCACAGCGCTTATTTCCATAAATAAACACTCAGATAATCGTAGATAAGATTCATGTAGGATATTACGATAAAATAATTTCCCTCTGCTGAACGATGAACGAGAAGCTCTTAAAATTGATTTCTATTCTAATTTATAAATATATAGGCACGATTCAAATAAATTTAAACACACGCTAACTTAAAGAAATAGGTTCTAAACTCCAACAATAAACATCACAACATTGGTTTAGTTCACTTATGTTAGACAAGACACGATTTACTTCAATTCTCATTTAAATGCAAAAACATGCGGCTGGAGGCAACATACGGAAATATTAACGCGGCATGAACAAAACCGCAATCCATCGTTAACAGCTACATACCCGCACAGTTGAATTTTAAAATCTTTGTAAAAAAAAATAACCAAAAGAAGCGCTTCCGGTTTTGAAATTGAACTATCAACGATCGCGCGATTTATCCAACTTAATTGACGGTTCATCAAAGCTGACTCCTGCCCCGGGGAAAATTATTCCAACATCGACTCTGAACAATAAGCATTCTCCAAAGTTTTCAGTTTTCTCTCAGGTGTCCATTACTCTCTCGGGCAAGGAACATGGAAAAGTAGTTTTTTTTAAATAACACTAATAACGAAAATTATTGAGTCTGAGAGGCTCTATGCGAAGAGGAGATCCACGGCGAATATGATGAAATTATCTTGGTCTCCGTATTTTTTGGGAGGTTTTTTAATTACAGAGGGCAACCGGTTTCGCAGCTTCGCGGCACTGATGATTGGCTATATAAAGGTATGCCTTTTAAAAACACTCGCTAGAGTAAATGATGTGCTTTAAGGAGGGGTAACACGAAGTTCCAGGAGGAAGTGGAATGGGGGAGTAAAGCCGCCAGAGTACCTACCTTAAGTAGACTACCGCGACAGCTATTTTTCTAGGGTTAAATATCAGAAGCTTATGATACTCGACCGCGGCTGAGATACTCGAATAAAAAAAGCGAAATGAGAATTGAATTTGGAAAACGCCATAGAAATCACGAATGGAAATATAACGCTCCGTGAATCAGACTACATTTTATGAACATATTGTTTTATTTGAACCCTCACTCTTTTTCTCCATATGAACGACACAATGATAACGATGTCGTTCGCTTCTATTATATCCAGTGCATCCCCTTCACCTCGATATTTTTGCATCCAGCGCCGATATTTGAAATTCAATATCTGGCATCCGAAATTCATGCAGAAACAACGCATTTAAAATTGAGGCACCGCAATATCGCAATAATAAAGTTCTCGGCTTTACACTGCACATGGAATATCTCAATATCCACAGCTCTAACATAACACTCAATCCACAACTCAAGGAAAGTACATGGTGATGGAGACGGCAAAGTACTGTACGCGCAAAGGTACTGCCACTGATGTAGACATCGATACCTGCCGCCTCAGCCAAATCTCTCGCAAATTAAATAGCAACAGTGATCGTCTACACACCCTTTCAAACAGACGTCGGGTGGGATACTGAACGCTTCACAATTGACGACCTAATTAATTAATTTACTTTTTCGTCGGACTTCCATCCTAAAGACGAACGCACGAAACTTGACACTTGGCCGTCAGCTGTCTCTGTTCCTAGCGTGGAGGGCGGGACCACTGAACGCAATGCGCCTCGACGATCCCATATCTTCCTCAGCGGATTCGAACAGCGCCCCGTCCCGCTCCCCGACGCAACGACGAACCTCACTGGCGCCCATTCACGGCTCCGCCACGCTCGGAGAAAATTTCCCTTAGAGAGAAAAAAAACTGAAGAGCAACAAAACAAAAGGAAGTGGAAAAAACTTCCCGCCCTCACTCCTCCACCGGTCCGTTTGTTTATCCCGCTTCGTATTTGTTTGCCAGCGTGCGTGTACGAAGCGAATGGGCATAGAAGTGAGCGTGTGTGCGGTGGAGAGTGGGAGAGGCTCTGGCTCAGCACGACAGCGAGGAAGAGAGAGAGGAGACATTTTCACGGCTTACGTCACGCGCGACCCAACGGCAGTTGCTCGCCGTGCCTCGCGGCTGCGGGGGCTTGGGGGGGAGGGGGTAAAGGAGAGGAGAGGCTGGGAGAGAGATGCAGGAGGGGAAGAGTTGCCCGGCGGGGTGTGAGTGAGAGTCGTCGCGGAGGCGAAAGGCAGAGTCGGCGGCTCTGGGGGGGTACGAGAGGAATCCCATCTGCGCTATCATTCGGTAGCCGAGCGCTGCCGTCCCATCTCCCAACGCGGGAGGAATGGGATCTTCAAAGACGGTGCCTGAAATCTTCCTCCCGATTCGGAGAAATCCTACGGACGCTACCGAAGGATGATCACAATGGGCCGGAATAAGAAATTTGCTATGAATCGGCAAGATTTCAAACTTAAGTAGAGAGCTGAATACACCTCTGGAGTGTACCAGAATATATACCTCATGAACGGAGGAGAATTCTTAAAATGAAGCAGAGTGGCTTCTGAATGAAGCTCAATATATCTCCGAATAATTGAGATAAATATATCTACTTGGTGGAGCAAAATATTAAACCCGAAAATAAAGCAGACTGTATCCCCCGAATACGAAAAAATGGACCAAAAATTATCCCCAGGAAGTAGCTTTTCACGAAGACAACATTTCAACACACCTTTTAGGCATTATTAAGCATTATTTGACTTTAATAAATTAAAGGAGGAGCCTAATTTTGGTATATTGACTATGTCAACGACTTGGCAAGCAAAGACCCTCAGATAAAATTCCGACGCTGGAAGATTTTTAATTACATTGCAATTCCTACTATGGTGCCGTTGGAGAGAACTTAAAATGCAGAACCTACTCCTTCCGCTGGATGGGACGATATAAACTGCAGCCCCGCCTGGCGCCTTTGGCTGAGATTAGGTCATTCCCGGCGCCGGGCTTTTCTTCTCCCTCAACTCCTTGAAATCCTATCAACCCCTGATATCTCACCCACCTATAGTGGCACTGAAGACTTCAGTAGACTGCCGCCTCCACTAATTACTTTTACTACATGAATAATTCATCGCATAGCAGCAAGATGTATCCAGCGTGAAGTAAATCTGGGAAATCATTGGTAGAGTGCCAACTTCTTTGCAGGTAGTTGGAATGCCGCTAAAAATTCAGAGGCGAAACTCGAAAGAAGAATTGTCCATCATTGTAACGTACCTTAATCACCGCAGACTTATTGCAACACGTAATCTTTAAAAGTTTATAAGCAAACAAAATTAACTGAAAAACTGACAAAAAATGTCCTAAGTTTTTTATTTTGAAAATCCTAAATTACACCTAAGAATGAAAAAGGCGATACCAGTCTCAAAGAAGTAGGAGAGTTAATCAATTACGACCAAGTATTTAGCATATTCTTGTCCCTTCTTGGTCATCTTTGTCTTTCCAATGAAGTAAATAACGTCAATTGAGGTACGAGACTTTACCCAACGATGAATCCCGCACGAAATAGACCGATGAATGTCGGGTGGACGAACCACGTGATGGCTCTTTGATTTCAAAAAAGACCACGGCGCACAAGCAAGCCTTTTTAAGTCTACCTTCCGTTATGTAGCAGGCTCAATTGAAGCTAAAATGTTAGCGAAAAACAATTTGCTCAAACTTAATACTCGAGAGGTAGATTAGAATACCAAACAATTAGTACCCTCGCTTAATGTTGTGATAGAATTCATTTCTCAAGGAACGACTATGGGGGTTAGAGAAACCAATGATTATGCCATTGTTGGTTGGAACAACCTCGCGGAAATTTGAAGATCCAGAATCTAATCCAATAATTTTGTTTTGTCATCACAATTTTTTTACAAATTTCGTCAAATGAATAAGTGCAAATGTAACTGGTTGTATATAATCTTCTTTGTGGCATTTCCCTCGGAAATTTGGTTTAATATGTCGTCTCGCTTCGATTAACACATTGATATGGGTTTTTATTCGCCAATTTGACACATCCAACATACTATTTTAACGGTTCTACACAGTTTACACCCAAAGCAGCATAAAATAGTTCACGTTAAACCTCCGTGAATTTGACTACTCTTTAATGTAGTCGTTGGTTGGCAAACCTGACTAGCAAAGGAGCGATCGAGGCTCGAATCCCGGACAAGTTAAATATTTTTTCGATGACGAATATACACGCATTTGGCACATGAGTATGGACCAATATCGGACGTAATGTGAACTTAACTCGTCACAGCTGCTTGTCACCGAAAAAAACTTTCCCAGATGCAATCACTTTAAAACACGTTATTGTTTCTTGGAATGCCTTACCGACGCGATCTGTAATGTACCACCCACATGCGCATTACAAAGCCAACCGTAAACCCGAAATCGCTGAGCGAGGAAATAACAGACACGAAGGCGTACTACATGGTATTTTCATCATTCGACCTTTAATTTTCACAATGATTGAAGTTCCTCGAGGCTAATTTTGTGGCTCAAAAATACGTTAAGTGCCCAATACTTGGTAAACGTGTCAATAAGTCTTGTTTATCGAAATATTCCTGACACATCTGGGGGAAAGCTACTGTAATCTCGACCACTCTCTTGAAAACTCAAGCGGTCCGGCGAGATTGGATCACCAGCGTGAGTCCATTGACGCCCGCGGGTGGTGTAATTTCGGGGAGGGCCAACGGCTGCGTATTCTGATGATGAGCCACCGTGGGAGTGTGCATGCATCTCCGCCTCCTCCCTCAACCAATAGTGTTGGACCGCGTCCGACTCCAGCCAGGGCGGATGTGCGTGGGCAACCAGCCTTATTAAAAATCCAGCCGAACTCCTATGAGTTTACAACTCATGATTTTTCCTCCATGCCTAGGTGAGCTAATCTATTATCACGGACGGACTTTTCCCACTTAACTTTTTTCTTCTGACGCTCTTCTGGAATGTTTTTTCCCACTCCCTTCACCTCTCGAGTCAAAGATAATTTACGAACCCCTCCGAAACATAACTGCCATCCAATTCCAATAGATAGACAGCGGTGATAAAAATCAGGAACAACATTGAACGTTAATCGTTAACTTAACCAATTGAAAACGAGACACTTTGCCTTCAGAAGGAAAGCGAATGACATTGTTACATGGATATGAGCAAGGAATAAGACGACTCCAAAGAGAAGAGCCAAAACTAGAAAACGATTACCCGGGGACTTTTTTATTACAAAAGCACTCGTGTGGACAATTGAACGATCACTGTAGCATGCAGGAGTATAAGAAACTAAGAATAATGGTAAATTGAGCAAATTTATATATCATAATAATGTCGTTTTTCGTTTAGCAATGCATTCTTTTGCACATTTGGATGGCAGCATTTACATTTTTACAACTAGCTTTCTGGCGATTCCAAAATCGTTTCTCAAAATCGCCAACCGTTTCACAGCACAAGTTTCTAAACTTTTCCATTGGCCTCGCTTGACATTATTTCTATCTACGGACTTCATTGAAACAAGAAATATTGTCTCACCAGGTGTTTTATAACGACAATCTCAGCGATAGGATAGTTGAATACAATCATTTTTGCAACGATTAAAATAGTTTTACTATTTTCATCTCGAAAGCTAGAACATTTCATACAGAGACCGACAAGAATTAATGGGTTATTGACAAGTTTTATGAAAATGCATTCAGACCTAAATTCGAACGAAGAACAGAACAAAAAGTTCCATAAACAAATTGGGTTTTATCGGAAAAAAGGACACATTTCGCTACCCAGCGGAGAAACTACCTTGTCAGTTACAAAACCAAGATGAGAATGCCTATTTCCTAAACTCCCAATTCAAAACTGGTCATGGTTTATTCAAGAAGGCACTCCAACAAAAAGATAATCGATATACTAGGCAAATAATGACTCAAGACAGCAAATTATATGCTGGATGGAACTGTAATTTATTTTTTAATTACACACTTAATAAATTAGTTACGCTCAGGAACGGACATATTATTTTTCGTATAAAATACCACAGTCCGGTCAGTTTATAAAATCTCACTCCTGGCTTAATGATCCGCTTCAGTAAAATAAAAGTAGCACTTCGTGACTAGCCCGTGCCAAATTAGGTAATAAAGGAATCAATGCTTTTCGTTTAGATAAAACTAAAGCTCGCTGCAGCATCGTTCCTTGATAACGCCCGTCCAATTACTTATCGAAGGCCACTGAAAGAAACGAGGGATAGGCGTCAACCGGACTGGCGCATACCCACCTTCGGAAGACTTTTTTAGTGCGTCCCAGGGACTGATTACATGTCCCCCGGCCAATATTACGCCTCGACCGCATGTCTAAGGCGTTAAAAACATTTTGATTCCTTAATTGCACCCCGGGAACGCTCCCGAAGCAAACTGGATCAGGTGGCATTAGTCACTGTTTACAGGCGACTAAGTGCACGATTCCCTCCTCGCACGGCATCTCTTGGCTCTGCCTCGGCACTGGGAACCGGAGACGATCCTCGAGGCGCGGCTGAGAGTCTTGCCTGTCCGGGTTAAAGGGATAGCGATCGCGGGGAGAGGGGACGTCAATTGCACGCTTGGATGAAGTTTTGGAGATGCGTGAGGGGAGATTAACCCCTTTACAGGCGGCGAGGATAGCACCGAAAAGCCTAATTATACACGCAAGTCGAATCACGAAGGCAAACAAGGGGGATGCATCATAGGGAGGGAAGATCTAAGATAGTTTTTCCCACCCTGAGCAAGCGCCGCACCCGAGAAGGGGAAGATGGAAGCTTCAGGCGCTGATGTTATTCAACGCAGTGATTAATAATGTGCGTAATGGAGATCAATGAATCGAGACGGAAATTTCCGAGCAAAAGAAACGCAGGCGGCAAACATCTGCATCAGCATCAATAAGTAATGGAAAATATTTAATATATATCTTAGAATGCGAAGCCGAAAAGTTGTTTTAAGGTATTTTTTTCTTTTCGGTTGGTTCGACGAGTAGCACTTGACCTGTAAATGAACGTACCTTATGCATTTATTAGAAAAATTGGCAGGAAAAAAAAAGAATAAGTCACTCCTCTAACAAGATTTGTTCCCGTTGGCGCGTTAGCTTTACCTTCCCTTCTCATTGAATTAAACGGCCTTAAGAGTACATAAAAATCGATCAAGTGAAAAACTCAACCGTGGACATTTATTTCACTGTTCCCACCCTCACTTTTTTTCAGTCTTTCACTTTCGTATAATCTTTTATTCAACAGTGCATTGCAGCAACAGATGAGGTTATTTCTCGTTTTTCAAACAGTTTCTGTATCTATCACATTATTTCCTGGGCTACCACTGATAGCTTTAAACACGTCTAGAGTATTTATTTGGCGACGTGCGTCAGCCAACAAAACCAGGGGCACGTTCGACTACTAATGTTATAGGTATGTGATGAATGATATTATACATTCTGAAACATATATCCTTAAAAATATGGATGTGATAAACGTTTGAATAAATTTGTTGACATTGCAGTGACTGTATGAAGGAACTTACAGGGACTTGAAATTGACTAGTAGAATAGAGAAACGGGACCCAGACCTTGTTTTTGTGAATTCAATTTACACGCTCATTTCGTGACAATCACGTGTACGGTACATCATCTGTACTTTAAAAAGGTTCATCCTAGCTAAAGGAAGGGTACATTTCACAAACATATGTTTCTCACCACGAAATAACTATCTCGCTGATGAAATCTGAAGAGGAAATCTTTTATACGCACACACGCGAGCGTTGCATTTCGTAGATCAGAAACGCAACTGATAATATGTCAAAAAATACGTTTGAGATTGCTAAAATGCATGCTTCACGTAACTTAGTTACTCGGTAATAGATAGGTAGACAACGTAAGATAAGAGAACGCTCCACAATCGCGCAAAGCAAAGGCATTGAAAATTTCCATAAAATATTTTTTTTCAGTGGAAAGCTGCTAAGTTTTATGGGGGCTTGCAAATCTACGCCTTACAACATTTGTCACACAACAAGATACCAGGTCCCTGTTTTTATTTGCAGAAGAATATATATATATATATATAAACGAAATAAAAATTACTACCCTCAGAGATTGGAACGCAGAAAAAGAAACTTTCCGGAGAACGATATTCATCATCCGACCTACTCGGGTTAGTTTTCGTCCCTAAAAAATTCTTCCTCTGATAATTTTTGGAAACCTTGCAACAACCAATGGACAACGATGCCTTCATCTCTCCAGCAATCTCCCAGGCGATGCCAGATATATTTCCCCACAATCTACATCTGTACGTGACGGTGCGCGACGTTTCGGCCGGCAACTTCCTCGCAACGTTTAACACACCAAGGGTACCTACTTGTAACCGCGACACGGCGCGTTCCACTATCTCTCATTGGTCCGGGAATGACATCACTCGCGCCAGTACTGGGCCGTGACCTGACTCAGAAGAAGACAATTTGGATGAGAATAAACCTAGAGCATGCAACGGGATTCAAGATTTTTAGCCCCGATATCTGGTTTACCGATACCTACCTACCTTCACGAGTATCTACTCGAATTCGCCGTGCAACGAACGCATATTACCAGTGGAATTATTCAGTCACTTCATTCAATATTAGGTCCTGGGCCGATTTAGGAGTACGAAGTATTTCATATTGTGACGTCGAGAAGATAAAAAAAACCTTTGCAGTGAAAGGCGAAAATGGAATTCGTAAAAGCATTGAAGGTGATTGCGTTGATATAAAGAAATCGAAAAAACAACATTTGATCTCAATAACGTACGTGGAGCACAACTAAAAATTAATTTTTTTATAGTTTTGTTGGTTAAAAGACAATAAGGAAAATTTAACTTAAAATAAAAGTTTCTTAAAAACTTTAAAACAAGTTTTTAAACGAACGAAAACGGGTATTTCAATTACAACACAGCACACTGGACAGTTTCTACGTTAAGTGGTGACGTGACCGTTGCCATAAGGCAAAAAGACTAAATTAATTTTAATTTGGTACCAACTTTTTAACATATCGGACAACACCCGACGGGTGGCAGACCTTAACCGCCGTGGTCAGCGAAGTATCACGGCCGGGCGAAGTCGGGCGCCTCAGCCCGCCACCCCCGCGGCACGGGACGTGCGATTTTTTTCCGGGTTCCAGATTTATCTGGCAAGTGGATGGAAGGAGGCGAGGGAGGAGGGTAAGGGATCGCTTCCAACTCCGTTACACTCAATGCTTAGAAACACGTGCCCCTGGGGCTTTTGGTGTCGGTGCGGGCGGAGAGAGTCCGAGGCCCTGGCCACGATGAAACTCACCCAGACGAGGAATAAGTGCAGCCTTCACTCACGACGAGAGTCAAGTATGGGCTGCCATTCACTGAAATATCTTTGTACACGCCAACACGCACAAATGGCCTCGGAAATTGTCACTCTATCCACTATTTTCCGTATTTACCCAATGGAAACCAAAACACGGACCAAAAATTAGTTACGAGCATGGACTGTTTTAAACTTATAATTTTATCACTTTATCCCTTTGCTCAATGACGCCAAAATGTTTTTCGGTAAACTTCAACTGCCACTAAGTTCTACGTAATAAATAGATACTGACCAGAAAGCAGACACATGAGCATGCTGCAGGAATTACAATTCTTGTTAATTAGGAGACCAACCTAAAAGGAAAAAAAGAATAACAGGTGTAAGAAGACAGTAACTTATTATTGACACTAAATCATTATCATATTCATGATTACTAAAAACAATCGGCCAATCATCATTCCAAAAAATATCAATCAAAACAAAAATAAAAAATATAATAATATGCTTAGCTATAAAAACTTGGTTTTAAATATTTTATCACTAATGCTTGCATAGAATTAAAACAAAAAGACATTTATATATCACTAAGCTCATTATTATTCATCATCATTTAATTTCCGAAGGCCTTCATTAGATAATTAATACAATGAAAAGCTGCACCTATACGCGTGTCATATAATATATATATATATATATATATATATATATATATATATATATAT
>LYUA01000569.1:195731-214667 GCA_002093875.1 Calopteryx splendens | reverse complement strand
CTCCCCGCAGCCTCGGCGGCGGAGCGCCTCGTCAATCTCCTCGAGAGACCCCACCGCGCCGCCGCCAACGGCTCGCGAAACCCTCCGCTCCCATCCTCCCTCTTTCGAAGGGGGAGTAGAAAAAGAAAATGCGTGTCGCAAAAAAAAAACCTGTGCGACTGTTCCCCCTTGCGCGCTCCATCCCGCACTCCCACTTCCTCCCCGAGTGGTGGGAAGCGGATTAGCGAGGAGGAGTGTACAGTTCTGCTTGGAGCGGGGGCGAGGAGAGGTCTTTTTTTTATATCGAACTGTTTGACGACGTCGGGTTTCCACCCCACGCGTTCGAGAAGGTTGCATCACTGAAACATTCCCAACGGAATGAGGATACCTAAAGCACCACCTCCTCATTAATGCGCGTTTTTTCCATTATGTCATATGTGCCGCCTTCGTCAGGATTCTAGAAATAGATCGCCATCCACTTGTTTCAGGGAATAAACGCCCAAATCGGAATGGTCCACCGACTTTGAGAGAGCTACCCCATTGAAAAGAGCCCAACGATTGTCGTCGTGACGCATTCGAGTGTCATCATCCAATTCGAAACATTGGAGGGTGGACAGGATACATATGCGTATCGGAGAGGTTTTTATGAATTAGGCGACTTATGCAACGAATTCTGTCTGCTTCTTCTGTAATGAGTACACGAAAAATTTTGTGCGATTTATTAAAATAATATTTGTATTTGGTGACTCTGCATGAGATCTATCTGATACTAAAAATAAATAAAAATGGCGAATGCAATGAATAGTCAACGGACGAAAGGATGAAACCCTTATGAAAACTAAGTCCACCGTTCGCTTCATAGGTATCACTTCAAAATTTCATCTCTATTACGAAACATATGCAGGTGGGTTGGATATGGGGACGAATCGGAAGACATATTGCGATGTACATTGCATATGTACATTGCATATGTAAATTTCGATTGCTATTGTCTATTTACTTAACGTTTTTGCGGCATAACAGTGACAAGCGTGCCCAAAACAAGTAACGAAACTTTTAAACAAAGTTCCTTGTCTGTCGTGATAGATTCAGAAGTATACTTGGTACAGAAATAAGTATAGTGTCGTTAATGTAATCCGATATGCATTTAAAACCTGAAGACGAGAAATATTTTAGTGCATCTCAAATGCCTTTGGGGACTAAGGAAGACCGCCGATTTTTCCCATTCAATCCAACTTCAGTTGCATTGGGAAAATTTAAATAGTTGCTGTTACTGGCTTTTAAAAGATCACTAACTTTATTCTCTTTCGGATGGAACATATCCGAAAGTTTCTTCAGGCATTCCTTAAAAAAATAGAATCATAATTTTGAGCCGACAATATGAATATTTAGCTTGTGCTTCAAGCCTATATTAATTAATTATGTACGTATTCTTGTCAAGAATATTTAGATGAAACTACGCCAAGATGAAACATGGGCACGCACACACATGAAATCCCACATTTTTAGAAAAAGATATTTTCAATACAAGTACGTAAGTATAGGTATGCTTATTACTGTATACACTATACTTATTTTTTGTGCATTAGACATTCGGCAGAGGATGATCGTATTTTAAGTTACCTTTTCATTAAACAGTTGAAGTTAGGAATTTGTTTATTTAAATTCAAATAACAAAGGGAATCAAATATTAAAATAGTAACGAACTACATCGGAGTCTACACTAAGTCTACATCGGAGCGATCAGCTTCTGGTACCAATGAAGAGGCCTAAAAGTGAGCTATACTGCCCAAGGGGGTGGGGGGTTGAGTCGGTAATCACGCAAACAAACGCACCAAATCAGCTTCGCAAAATCATTCATTTAACACACAAACGAGATTTAATTATAGCCCCGTCGATAAAGGGGGCGGGGCCAAATAAGAAAGGATAAGGAGATTTTGGTGTCGCTGGCGACGATACCTTTTGGTAGGAATTAGCGGTGCTCTGGGAAGAATTTTTATTCTGGGTTACAAGCACTTAGGAGTGAAAATTTTCTATCCTGAGTATTACCTTTCCCATTAAAAAATGCTTCCTACCCTTTCTTCTCTCTGTGTCGGAGGAAGCACAACTTCAAAAAAAGCGGACAGAATTAGGATGCCTCACGAATAACGCTGGGATTGGAATTGGATATTCCATTCTGAAAATACGTCATGTTTTCGACGCTCTGTTGTTCCTCTACCGTCGCATTCATCCACAGAGTGAATAGGTATTCGATGATTCTCATATTCTTCTTAGGTAACAACAGATGGATATTCTATGTTGATTCAGTTTATTTTAAAGAAAAAGATGAAAAAAAGACGTTGCTGGGATACTTTTCACCTGTCTATAGGTTATTTCACAGCGCTCGCAGATCATTGACGTCTGTTGAATCTTTAGCTGGAAAACCAGATGTCAATTTAGGTTGTAAGAGAGAGATTAGTAATTCGTAAAATGCACATGACAGCAGGATTTCCACGCACATTATCTGCGCGTGATGACACCGGTCTAATGATAGTTAAGAGATTAATCATCTGAACACCCGTTCGCAATGCACCCGTGTCTGCTATTTCAGATAGTATATTCAATCATGAAACAATCATAACCGAGTTTCCAAGAGTTTTACGCCCATCGGAGAAATGAAAATGAAACATTAGAGGGTAAAAATATTTCATTCTAGATTCTAGAAACCTAGATGAAAAAATAACCAAATTTTTGGCAAAAGTTTTTCCATTGCCACATTTCAATTTTCTCTCAGAATAATTAATTCAAGATATTAGCATAAGTACAGATGTGATTTTAAGAAATTTAGGAAAGCAGCACACATGAAAGAATTTCAACGAATACTAATCCCTACTTTTCTGTGGGTGTGGGACGAGAATGGTGGTAGCCGTAAAGAAAGAATTGGCGGTTATGTCACGTTGCATGGTGCTACGGTAGAATTATGAAAATGAGATGGATGGACGGAGAGACAGTGGGCGAAGAAAAATGTCCATGTAAAAGTTGAAAAGGGGTAGGAATAAATTGGGGCACAATAATTTCTTGAGAACACTCGTGGAATGCTAAGTGAGCGGGAAGAAGTACAGAAGAAGACCTGAAATAGGAAAATCCCATTAAAGAAAACAATTGGAAGAACACGAAACGATTAGCAGGTAGGAAAAATAAAGCGGAGAGCTTCATCAATTAAATCCCAAGACTGATTACTATTTTTAATTAACGTAAACGATTAATGGCATAAGATGTCACTCTGATCGTCGCTTTGAGTGTAGCCCTATCGGCCATTTACAAAGAATATGGTGTCGAAATAGAAAATAAACTTCAAAGGGGATGAAAGTTTTATTAGGAGGCAAAAAAAAAGGTGTAGACAAGAAAAGTCCCAGCTTTTACCGCTGAATAGAGACCACCCACATCGCTACGTCAAATGTTAGATTTATGAGATGAAATCGGGAAAGCCTCAAAGAACAACTTCTCGCACGTTCAATGAATGATAAAGTTCGTAACCTAAAATAAAACCTGTTCCAAACGCGAAACACAACCGTTACAACAGGAATAAACAAATTTTCGCCAATGTACGAAGGAACATCCGCAATTTAAAATTGTTCAAGCTTTAGGGTTGGGTTCTTGCAGCTTCCTTCTATGTGAATAAAAAAAATGGAAGGCACGCAGACCTGAGTTCCCTATCTTCTAAATAACAGAGTAATACTTAACTAATTATACCTAAGCGATCCAATACGTGAAGAATATACCGTCTCACAATCTCCGTCGGAATTCAGTCATGTAAATGTAAATACTCTAATGTACTCTCTCACGGGAAATACTTTTCGCGGAAATAGGTATTACGAAATTTGAATTCCACTTATAAAGCACATAAGTAGCTATGTACCTAACTATCAAATACTTCTGACTTAATAAGGTTATTCGAAACTTAAAATCATTAATTTTAACACTATTTACATTAAATAGGTATTATGAAAGTAACAGCTAAAATCAACCAATAACTATAAAAATGCTATTTTTAAAAACATCATTTCTTGCACGGGTCCTTCCAGATTGCTTCCGGGCCATATACGAAATATTTGTTTGCTCGTATTCCACCTTCCGAAATTGGTGTTATGGAGGAGACCAAATTACCTATATCCAAAAAGAAACGCTGAGCTATATAAAGCCGTGACATTCGCTCGTGAATTTCCCGTGAAGTGGGTTAATTCTGACGAAAAATGTTTAGCCTCACACGAACAGAAATTTGCTCCTTCGGCGATAATGATTGCACCCACAAGACACGAAAACGTTTTGGCGTTTGGAATAACAGACTGGAGCAGAGGCTATTTTATTTTGCCTCATGCTCAAAAAATAAGATGAGAAATCTGTAAGCATGTATTTTTGGGCTAATCTGAAATAGGTAAGTGCGACAGACGAGACCGTGCACAAAAAATACAAGGTAGAGCTCACAATTTAAAAACAGACACGACGCCAGTGCGAAGACGCTTACGACTACGAATCAGCTCCTTTGAATAGGATCTCTCATTAAAGCGATAAGCGATTAAGATCGCTATAGCTGGAAACATGCACTTAGATTCACACGTTTATGGAGATATGAAAGATATTATCAGGGAAATCTGTAAACAAATATTATTGTGGACGTGATTACAATCGTCACTCAAAGAATAAATCTACTCATTTTTATGCATTTGAAAATAATTCTATGTAATTGTCATGAAGAAACAACTTGAGACTATGATTAGCACCTCCTGATTGTTATTTAAGACCACATCGTTGAGCATACAAAAGGGATTCATTATCAACGTCTTCCGGATTGTTTTTGCCCCAGTATTTCCGCGAAATTATCCCGTAGGTTTATTTATTTTCACGAGCGTGTGAAATCCCTCACGACACATCCCCTACCACCCACGTTTCCGGAGTAAGTTTCAGGTAAGAACAACGAGTAACACCAAAGCAACATGATAATTGACACCTTCGAAAATGTGTGCTATCTAATTTCTAAGATATCTTTAACGATTCTCTGAGATACCTATCGTAAAAAGCAAAATGGATTATTTACTATAGTTAGAACCACGATAAAGTTGTTCAAAAAGCTAAACATTACAGTCAAATCCTAGAGGTTTCTTCCTAGAAAAGCATTCACGGCAATTATGACGAACGACATCCGCCAGATAAAGCCTAAGTATAAAAATATGAAAGAAGAAACTTCCTGACCTCTGGATCACAGACAGCTAAGTGACATTGACGTATGCCAACGAGCGCTTTCCAAGAAAATTATGTTTAGGTCTGGGCGTTATTCACTATCGTTAACATAAACAACACCCTTCCAGAGCCCCAACGTTGTCTCTCAACTGGTTAATGCTATTTCGCTGCACGCTGGTGTTTCCGCATTTCTCGCTTTATTTTACAAAATTATATTGAATCTGCTTACGTTGATAAAAGACTTAACGTCTTAAAAATCTATTAGAAATTAAGATCTTCTTTTATCCAACTTCATCAACGTAGTGTTTGCATGATGTATGTAACAAGTAGATTTAGTGCGATTCCATATGATGGAAAGATATGTGGAAGGACCAGGATTTCCCGGAACGCATGAACCTACTTTCAAATCGGTTCATAAGTTTTATCGATTCCTCCTAAAGGTTGATCTTTTTTGCTAAGGAAAATTAAGCATTATTCTCCAAGACAAATCTAATCAAGGAAGTGCAGAAAATCCTTCTCATAAAAGTCATAGCCGAACAATATGTTTTACCTGTCATTTTAAAAATTCAATAATCGACTGGACGTTTTACAATGAAATTCGATTTAATTTTTAACACATATTAATGAACATTTAAAAATATAGTTTGTAACCATCAAGGAAAATTTCTACTATCTAATACGATAAATCAGACAGGAACTGATTATTATGAATATCCCATATCTTAATTTAAAAGTCATCACTAAATAATAAACTAATATAACCATATAATCTCTTTTCTCACGGAATATAATATCAAGTACCAAATTTGAATAACCTGTGTTACGATAACAATGTTTGCTAGAACTATAAAAGGAGTTCGGAACAAGAAGGTAAAAAATTAATATCCTACTTCATCAATGATATCCTTTTTCTCTACGCTTTAGACTTGGACATGAACTGCTCATATGTTGGTTGCTTCTAGTTCACCAAGCGGCTTCCATCTCAACGCTCTACCAGGGCGAGACTGGTAGGTAAATAGAAGTCACACTTGGAGGAAGGTTTCGCGACTATTTTCGCATAGCCCTTGAGGAACGTTTTCGTTGAAAAACCTTGCCTAACACCTTCATGAAGTTTTTCAGATCTTCAACTTCCACTCCTGTCTAAATCAATTGCAAGTGCCTTACATACGACATTAGTTATAGCAAATAATACATTAATTAGTAGCATCGACGCCATCGCAATTTATTTCTTAAGAGGCTTTTAAAATGCACATTTTATTTCTTTTTTATTCAAATTTCATTGGAAATTCGTCGTTACAATGACAGCGTTTATTTAAAATCATATTTAGTTTTGATTATTGTACGAAATATCACTCTCCAAAGGGGCTTTCTTTGGAACCGATTGAAACATTTTCTATTGGGTGCCTAAATTAGGGGCAGCGTCGAATGATAGGATCGGGCTCTGGCGTACTTCTCGCGACTTTCGGTAAGAGACTCGCAACGAGTTCTCTTACCGAATTTTACCCTCTGTTCATAAAAGAATCACATCCGTCTGTTTCAATAAAAGAACCCCAAAGATGTAATTCGTAACCTCTCACCGATAAGTTACCATGCAAGCAGCCCGACTGTTAAAGCTTAACTGGCCGGTTTGCCTGAACAATCTACTCTATAATTACAGCATAGGGGGAAAGAAGGGCTGTTATATGACCAGGGTGCTGCTAAAAAATAATGACCCTTCACCCTGGAAGATTCCGCCGACTCCTGTCCATGAGCTTTCGGCAAATGGTCAAGAAGCCGTTCCCCGAAGATGCGAAAACGTTGAGAAGAGTACCCTGATTCAAAACCTTCGACGCCCTCCTAAACAACAAACTGCCCACTCCCATCCCACACGCCCGGGTCTCCCTCCCCTCTCCATCACACCCACCTAATGCCCCCGCCCCCCCTTCTTCATCCTCCCAACCTCGTCTCAAAACCAGCATTAGCCTCGCTTCCTACGCCTCCCTCCTCCTCACCTCTCCTCCAAGAGTCCCTCCTCCCCATCGTGACTCACCTGTTCTCTTTCCGACGACGCTCACCGCCGCCGACAGCGCCGTCCCTCCACCCGCGGAGGTTCCCGAAGGCATCCCTGCTACTCCTCTAATCTCCCCGTCGGCGAGATGCAACAGCGATCCTTAGGCGCCATGTCCAACAAAGCGGAATGGGTCGATGTGCGATCGTTGACGGATTTCAGTGGGTGGGGGGGGGGCACTCGAGTAAAAAACCGAGGGAAAGCAAACTTTATTCCCCAACAAAATCAACACTGAGGTCAGGGCGAGGGGAGGATGGAAACGAGCAGGGGGTCGACGTTCAGAAGACCCGAGGGGGGATGTGATGGCGGCTGGGAGGGAAGGAGAGAGAATAGGTCGCCCTCTTTCTTATCTTATCTCCCGCGACGCCCAACCTATAGCGGCCGACTCGGCGCGACTCGTTCCCGCGGAAAAATGAGGAACAGTTGAACTGCCGCGGCGCGGACGGGATGTGTCTGCAGAGCAGGGGGAGGGAAGTTGCTCTTGTGACTGGGGCGGGGGCAAGAGCCGGCTGCGCTTCAGGGCGGGGTGGCTCCTCGGAAGATGTTCCCACGGCCTCCGCTATCTCCGCCTCGTCCCCTCCCTCTTTAAAGTCCAGTACGAGGGAACCCCCCGGGTGGGATTGTGGTATATGCAGTCGATTACGTTTACACTTTGGCCCAGGAGCTAGGTCACGATCCGACTCTCGTCCGCCCTTACAAACGGCTGAACTGGACAAATCCGTAGAAACACCGGGGGTGGGCGGAAGACACGCCTCCTTTCCTCCGGACGGGAACTGAGTAATCGGATGGGTGACTTTTACGGGGGGTTGACCGTTCTCTCCCTGCGGGATCCCGAGGAAAAGGCGCGCACGGAATGAGACACACACGACGATATCCCGTGCTTCGCTTATTTTTTGCCGATGACCCTTCGACACTGGAATCACTCAGAAAACCATGTTCGATATAATTTCTCTGCGGCCGACGTCAAATCACTCGAACGCGTTCCGTCTATCAGTACGCACGGCGGGCACCCGCGGTGGGGTGCATGACCTGCGCTAACAAAACAAGTCAACCACAACACGACCCCGGCGACACGGCTTATCGTGTCCCGAGAGCATCCCCAACAACCGGAGGAGGCGCCTGGAGTTTTTCTCACTTTTTTCAATGAATCGGCGCCACGAGAGAGGGGGATCCTCAAAGAGCCGGATCAAGTTTTTCTGCCCGTCTCCTTTTACAACGACCACTCCCGACACCCTAAAAACAGCTTTCCGGTCGCGCGGGTCAATCGCGGAACTGGATCAAAATCCCTGGCCACACGCAGAGCCGAATCAGGGGGGTTCCTTTAAACTTTGTGCGCGCTGGGCAATCGAAGGGAACAGAACAAAACACCCGGGGTGGAACAGGCAATGCACACATGAGAGACGAAAGGATTCAAGCAGTCGAAAGCGGAAGTTTTATCACCGGCGACGAGCACAGCACGAGGTTGAACGGAACCCATACAACGGACGGTTGGTCTCGGGCCCCACACGTACGCTCGGGGCGAGAAACGAACTCCGACTGACTGCAAGATCCACGGGCGAGCGAGACCGTGACTCCCTCGCTCCTCCCACTACTCCCCCTCCTCCTCCGGCCTTCCCCTCAAAACCTCCCCTCCGCGTCCCCTTTCATAGGCAACAACTCCAGAAACCAGCTCTCCCCCGACTGCCTCTCACGGCCCGAGGCAGAAACCGTGTGAAGTGCACCAACGGCCGTTCCATCAACCCCCCTCTCCCCCCTCACACCTAACATCCCCTGTAAAAGCCTCACAACCCCTACCTCCCTCCGCCTCCCCATTTCCTCGGGAGCGTTGTCTGAGCTCGGCGGAGAGGAGGGGGTTGGGAAGGGAGGAGTGAGCGAGCTAGCAAGCCAAGCAGGCAGGCGGGCGGCTTTTAAAAAGCTGGAACGGCGGCGTTAGCCACCCACTGGAGGAGCTACAGGTGGAATGGTTGCTGTGCTCCAGTGCAATCGCGGGGGGTGGGGGGCAGTGAGGAGATTCTTCGGATGGGTCGGGAAGGGCCTAGGGAGCAGGTAGCTAGGAGGGTCTTTCTTTTTATAACCGAGGATGGGAGGCGTGCAGGTCCGCGCGATGAGTCGGTGTTTGAGATGGGATCTTCTCGGCGATAACAATACACCAGACGGAGCGGCGTACCCGGTTTTGACGCCGAGCATTGAGAATGTTAATTCTTTTTATTTACCTCACTACTACCTCATTTTTGGATTCGAGAATGACAGTTTTTGTTATTTTAATTGTCGCTGTGATATCTTCAAGAATGCAACCGACGGTCTCCATTTAAGCTTGAGGAATCAAATCCTTCACCTGCTCTTCCGTAAAAACCTGCACGTCCCACCCTGCTGGGGCACTCGAATGCTTACAGATTAAGGAAGGCGCTGCTACAAAATCCCTTTTCAGTATCACGAAGGAAAAATGTATGCATTTCACGATCCAAGGACTTGGCTGAGCTTATTTAGTATTTAAGTTCGAGAAGCGAGGGAAGTAATTCCGAAGAAGACACATCATTCATAAGGTAATCTACACTCATGGCCAAACAATTGAAAAAATGCACAATTTCAAATATGGACCTATATGCTCTTATTTAGTCATCCGATTCGGCTGTGCTAATGCGATGGGAAAAGCACACGCAAGCAAAACAAAAATTTGGGCATTGAAGGTTCGTGTTCAGTAAACTCTTGATGGTTTGGTCTGATTGTGAGAGAAAAACCTGATGGCGTGCTAAATACAGTCTTGACGGAATAATTGTACGTATCCATGTGCATCCATCGCATTCACCCATAATTTCCGTATTGTAGAAAAATGTTGTTTTTTCTACTAATACTTTCAAATAAGTTGTATCATAGAGTAAAGAACCAGGGTCTTTCCTCTATGGTAGTATGCTCTTCCAAATGCGCCTAAAATTCACATAGCATACATGTATAGCATAGCGTTGCGAGATTTGCGACAGGAATTTTCAGCTAACGAAAATATTGCATATCAGTAAATATTTATAAAAGTGTAATAGATCGTGCCAAGGATGTTTTGATAACGATGCAGAAGAAATTCTTTATGTTTAATATGACTAACTCCGAGTATTCCACACTTCACGAATAGATTCACGTACCTATAATATAGAGTGATACTGGCGACTTCAGACACTGAGATCATTTGCAATTAAGCCAATTTGTAATGGTAGAAATTTCGATCGAAGATGGTGTTGTTTGCAGCTGTCGTTGAATGTATGCTGCCGACAGCTCTTAGCCGGTGCTTTCCTTAGTTTTACCTTAAACACAGATATTGTAGACCCATCATAAATACAATCTATTCTAACAATATGCTCTCTCAATATAAAAAATAATGTGAAAACCAACCACATTTAAAACTAAATTCGCTCATCTTTGGCAAACTTTTAACTGTGTACTATAATTCTATCCTACCTTTTTATTGCTTGTTTATCCTACCTCACTGCTTATGTTTTAGATTAATAGGTTAGCGACACCCCACACACAAGTACCGTTATACTACTGTATAGTGTAGTACTAGTACTACACTATACAGTAGTATAACGGTATTAATTGGTAGAAGAGGACATCGTCTTCTACCAATTAATAATAAATTTAGAAAATTTATGTTAAGTGTAAACTGAACGAGGTCTGTATTTCTGAATGTTTCAGCAGACATTCGATATTTTTAAAATTTAGTTTAAACTGCAGAAATTTATCATTAACCCTATTAAAGAGTCAATGGAGACCCCTCTTAGCGTGTAGATAAAAATTATAGCTGGTTTAGCATAGGAGAAAATTCTATCTTGAGGATAATTCGCATTTTTGATGCGTGTTGCTAATACAAGTGCATGGCAACCAAAAATAAATTGGAAAGAGTCGGGCTTGGTTTCGCGGAAATTGTCGATAGTCATGACGGGTAGAACGAATGATATGTACATAATACACTTCCACGCGATTATTGAGGCTGCACGAACTGCTTCGGCACACTGTTAGGTATAGTATGGACATGATTATACCACGGTGTCGTGAAACGCGTCGTGCCACCTCAATAAACCCGTGGAAGAGGACTCTTTTATTTCAACATGAATAGAATAACAAACGCATTCGTACATCGGCGCAGCGCCCAAGTCCGGGAATCGTAGAAAAGAGGCATCCAAAACCGTACATCGCTCAGCCTCACGGCAATGAAGGGAGGGAAGGGGGGCGAGAGGCAATCTCGGCTGAGAGGAAGATGGTCGACGAGGAGCACAACAGACTGCAGCGTCAGCGGCGGGATAGGCACATGCAACCCTCGAGTTAGATTATATAGCGGGAAGATGCTCGAGGTGTTAGGGCGCCCCGGGCACGGACTGAATATTTTTTTTTCAGAGAGCCCGAGGTGTGAATCCGGAAATTTTGGAATTCGACCCGGAGGTATTTCCCATTAACTCCTTAGCGTTTCATCCGTTTCTTCTCAGAGAACTACCCGAAATGATTACTTTTTTGGTCCAAGACCACTTAAACGAACAAGTCCGGGCACCTGTTAAGTTCAAAACGTTTTTTCGCACTCACAAACGCTACTCTTCTGTATGCGTTCGTACGAGTTCTCTCCTTTTGTCAAAAAAAAATATTTTTCTAACAAACCCACAAAGATCCACTAAAAACCCATTTACGGCGAACGGTGAAGCTTGAGCATTTTAACGTAAACGGCTAAAAAAAATTCCTGCCGGAAGAAAGTAACTCACGAAATTATGAATTTGCTATATTTTTTCCAACACTAGCCTGTTATGTATCACAGTAACTACTACCGGTATTACTATTAATCAGAATAAGTCACCTATTAGTGAAGATACAGAAAGTAATTTTTTTAAACTGCAGTGACACGCAATCCAATTGCCATAATGCCAATTAAGTACGACGATCATTCCAGATCAATATTTACCGCTAACTCTTACAACATTTCAACGAAAAAGCATTCACACCTGAAAGGACATTGGAAGTAGTATATTCTGATCCTTATAGGTACCTGCATATTTAGCCGCAAGGCGTTCCGTTGCCCGAGACCATTCCGAATCGCAAACGCGAATCAGCATAAAACTCCGATGTCACGTTTCAACACCCACACCAGCAGCGGGATTCAAATCCGCGATCTTAAGGCTAGTAGCCGTCGAGTAGGTACATTACACTCAATGGCCTAAACCGACTGGCGCCTCTCTTCTGAATGGAAAACACCGTACATTATTGCCGTTTTATACGGTGCATTTAAATGCGCATCGGAAGGCATACATTGGTTTCCCGTTGCGGTAAACATAAAGAAAAAATACACCTTCCATTTTTCATTCACATACGTATGCAAGGTCTATTATAAATTCATTGCTAAAGGTTGGACGCAAAAGATTTTGGCATGAAATAGAGAGTTTGTATTAAAATGTCCCAAGCCTGCGTAAGCGGCCCATTAAACAGGATTACGTTCATTGCTGAATCATAAGATGCTCTTTCTGAGCTTCATAAATAATGCCGTAGAACTGACATTATGTCCTGCAAAGATTCAGAGAATATGCATCTGCTTAAAAAAAAGTCCAAAATACATTTCTTAATGAACTCCGTTTAGTTAAAATTCGAATTCCCTGGTTTGTATGTGAACGTTTGTGTGTGGGTTTGTTGTTGGATGTATGTTGAAAGCTTGCCTTTAACAAAATTCCCGTTATAAAGTGAGGTGATATAACGAGAGATTTTGATTATTCGTTTCTAATCAGATTGCAACATCGACGAGATTCTAACTACTAACGTACCTAATCCACCGGTTCGACTTTCATCAAGTTGACGACTGCAGTTTTCCCGGAAATGCTTCTTGATTTCATGACAGACTGTCCCATGGAATTCAGGAAAGAGAATGCATGTGGAAATAAGCTAAGAGGGTGAGACTCTTTTGCTAAGACAAAATAAAAAAAATCCCTAATGGTAACCATGAATAGACTCACCATTTCCAAAACTGGGAGGTTGATTGCTTCTCTTTGAAATTTAAAACTGAATATCTTTAAGTCATTTCATGGTATACTGTAGATGACGATTTGGAGCACTTCACCAAGATGAATATGCGCAGTGAACAGCCGAAACCTTAATTAAATAATTAATCAATAAAAAGACTAGAAATTCTATCAACGGTGTCACGCGTAGGCTATCATGCCTGCATTAAAGGTAGTGTTACTCTTCAGAAACGTCAAGACTTCAGGATTGAAATCTTAATTTGACCACCATCGACGTTTCGGATGGCGAAATGCGCAATATCTAATAAATTTTACAGAGTTGTTCTTACTCCTCTTTCTTCTAATCTAAGTCCACAGTAAATGTAGTAAATAAGGGTCACAGGATTATTTTTTTAATTCACTTTCCTTTTAGGGTTATTGGGTTAAATACCAAACAAAAATCAATAACTAAATCTGTTTTTGCACTGTATTTAATTTATATAGGCATGATACCCTTTCATAATTTAACCTCCAAGAGAAAAAAACTGTTAATGTTTGATACTTTGCGTTTCTGAAATATACCTATTAAATTTGAAAGTCAGGAAAGAGAACTTGATTTACACCTCTATTTAAATAAGTTTATTTTGAGATAGGAAAGATTAAATATATTTGAAAAAGTATCAACGATTGTTACTTTCATAGATAATTCATTCCTGTATTGATGAAGCCTGCGAAAAATTGTTAGTAATTAATTGATTATGAATATGCATCTGTATTTTTTCCATAATATTTCAAAATATGAAAGTCTGCTCTAACCAGAAAACAAACCACAGCTGGAAATTAATTGAAAATAAACTAGCATGGCCTTTCATGAGTTTTTCCTAGAAGAATTTCGGCCGACCTAAGAACTACGACAGTGAGTCCACAAGACAGCTCACGTGAATCAGTCCTCTCCCGAGGATATAAATATCTCTTTTGCTGCAGACAGAATTCATTACTGAGTGAGCGGTTCAAATTCACGTAAAATTCTGGATGAGTCGAGCAGGAAACGCTGGTTTGCATGCGTGCTGAGATTTAAAAGTTTAAGCAAATGGTGATCTCGGAGCGCCGGAAGCTGTGTACGTCCAGACAGATGGTACGCTGCTTGCTTATCGTATCAAGGAATGACAGAAAGGTCGGGAAACCACGGAGCTGGGAAAAATATTCATGTCCACACCTTAATGACCTGGGAAACGATTTCGTTGAGGTTCAAAATAAATGTGTCCGTTTTATGTTATTCAAACACAGAAATGGATACAACTAAAGAAGAATTCACATAAGCTGTCACGTTATCAAGCTGACGTTTTCACCTTTAAATGGCGAAAGACATCAATTCAATAAGCGGCATTACCAAGGTGTTGTCAATATGTATTTATACGAGAAGGTAAACCCAAACCAGCAATCACAGCTAAGTCAAAACCTTTCCACGCCACGTCGTAGCCACGGAATAAATCAATCAGTAATTCACAAAAGTATTATTATCCGATAATGACATATAGCTATTACGCAAAAATAATATTATTAGCCATAATATAAAATATAACTTTAAATATATATGAGGAAACGGATTGCTATTCAGGCAACATGGAATTGCACTTTAATGAGTTTTCTGGCATGGCTTAGCAACGGAAAAATAGTATCATAATATTTATCATTAGTGCATGAGTTACCCGAAATTTAAGTAGGTACAAGCGCCATTCAGATATTTTGTATTTCAATTTAATGTAGTACTAAAAGTTACATTTATTTTTAATTTGGTGATTTTATTTATTTTTATGTTTTGTATTAATTGTACACCAAATACTTCTATTTATTTCAATTTTATTTCATTTATTTGAAAAAATTTTATTTTTTATACCAAGCTGTGTCCGATAATTTAAAATAATATCAGTTAGCACCATACTTGGGAAGTTGCAACGGTGACTTAATCGCAATGCTCAATTATTAGAAGGATCTAGGTAATAAAATTCTTAAAACAACTTATTATTATCTCTTAAAGACAATAACAGGAGTCAATGTCAAAGTCAAATACTTAAATCTCATGCATCAATTCAAACAAAGGTTTCCATCATTAGAAGTTCGTGAAGAGTGGGCCAATTTCCCTAAGCAGGAGTATAATGTGAAACTCGATCAAATTATATATCTTCAATGGATTTTAAGAGAAAGAAATATAGTTCGACTTTTATTTTTTTCTCATTCAATCACTGGTCCTGTGGCACTGCTCAATGAAAAGAGCGATTATACACCACTAATGACCGAGTCATTAGAGAAAAAGTATCGTTAATTTGTTTTTGACATTTCATAACACGCTGCCCCAGGGATATCACATGATGGATGGGAGAGTCCTTCTCGAGTTGATCCAATTACCTATCCAGTGGCTCAGTGCAGGGGTGACTTGTTATGAAAGGGATTTTCCATGGGAGTTGACTGGGGTAGCAAAAGAATAGGGATCTTATGCTTTTACCCATAACTATTTTCCTAAACGAAAAATTATTATTAGACAAACAAAAAGATAATGAACAAAGTAGAAAACGTTACGCAAATACTCTATAACGGATTAATCTAATGAAACAACTTCGTGGAGTAGAAAATGTCTTTATATAGAGGTCAAATCTATAGAATGAAACTTTTCCCACAGAATAAGGCATTTTATAATTCATTCATTTACACAAGCAAATATATTTATTCTTCAATAAATATTTTTATTTATGCACAAATGAGAAAATTTTAAAAAGCCAATTCATTATGGTAAAACTCGACGTTTAAAATTCGGCCGAATTATAATACTTCAAGTAAAATTTAACTGTTCAAACATTTAAACCAACAAAAATAGGAGACACGTTTTACTAGACTGTAAAAAAATTCTAGAAAGTAAATTTATTGAGCTGGAAAATCAAAGGTTACTAATACATATGTTGTTTCAGTCCTTGGTCATTTTTGGCACACTGCTTCTATAGGCATACTTACTATGCTAGCACCAACTTAGTGGATAAGTATTTTAATGCCGTGTAAATATTCTGGGCATTGGTATATCGATTGACTAAGTTCGTAATTTACTTAACTATTAGTTTTTTTTAGCGCAACGATGCAAAAAAAACTTACGTTGAACATCAGTTTCTGTTTTTGTTAGGGCACAAATGAATGCATCGTCTTTCCTCCCTTTAATGGTTATTCAGAACAAGAGTTTCTTAACACGCAAATTAGGGAAGATGTCCAACTTCGAGACTGCAGCAGGTCGGAATTACTTTTTCAAATTCATTTTCACCCTAACAGAAGCTTGCTCTCCACGCAGGAAACCTTCCGACAAGCTCGGAGACGAGCGAGCTCATCGGGAGTGTTACCCCCGAGTGAGCACGAGAAAGTCCTAAGATGGGGCGTAGTAAGGAGTGTCTCCACAGTTTCACTTGGGATTTCCCTTCGATCGGAAATGAGGGTGGAGAGTAAATAAATTTGGAGACATGGAGAGAAAATAAATACTTTTTAAATTCCATTCGTGACCGGAAGCGTCAACATTCACAAATAGGGGAAACGCAAGAGGTTTTCCTCTAGAAGTAGCGAGTGTCGTTTAAGGAACATAAGGAAATTCTCTGAAACTTGATGCAACCGGCTTCATCTGAACCAAGAGAGACTTACTCTCATTCGCGCTATTTCCAAAAAAAATTCCGTATTGAACGTTGAACTTTTACGGAAACAAAACAATATTATCAAATGTTCTCATTACCTATAGGTGAATAATAAAACTGGCCTCCTATTAAATCCATCTGAATTTGAGTTCTGGTAAGATAAAATGAATTTATCCTCGGCGAGTACCAATTTACATATATGTGTGTTAAATTACACCTATGCACGTGACTGCTGCTCTATTGTAGAGCTGAATATTTTTTCTTATGAAGTATCGCTATCTAGGTACGTAACGAATGGGTTTATCCTCGCGAATGGGTTCCCATCACGCGTTTGTTTTCTAGCTGTGTGAAATAATTGCAATTTTCCACTAGACAGGTTTCGACCTAGGTTTCGAAGTCACTTTGTCATCATCAGGTGAAAGGAGCATACAAGCGTCGATTGCTCTCTTCACTTGATGAAGAACCAGTGACTTCGAAACCTAGGTCGAAATAAATACCTGTCTAGTGGAAAATTATAATAATTTCAGACAGCATTATGTTCCATTTCCACCATATCACGCCTGATTCTTCAAAATTAATTAGTTATTTGATTTCTTATAATTGACGCATAATTTGGCCATCAGCCGGAAATATCTACTTACAATTAATATAAATACCATCATAAATTCGATTTCGGAAGATACGGATTTTGGGCGTTAATGCTAGCATACCTAACGGTGATCTCTATGAATTGGTAAAAAAAAGTTCATTCCATAGAAGACACAGCATCGGTTGCAAGCCGTCCTATTCGCTCTTCACCCCAAGGCTCATTTACATTTCAGTCCGATGATCTCATAGCCATTTTTATCAAGGGAGACATGGGAGATTTGAAAGCTCTCTTCAACGAGGTGCCGAGAAAAGCGGCAAGCCAGGGCAATATTCCACGAATACCAAGGCATGCTGGAAACATGGAATGCAACTCCGAAAAAAATTAATATTGACCTTAGATAGCCCATTATTAGATGCAAACCATACGAAGAATACCAGGTAAGGGCGGAAGAATGGCACAGGAATATATAAGCAGTAATTACTGCACACCAAAGTTTAAAAAGAATATACGTACGTATACGAACAAACAGAAACGAGTTGAACTCGCCCAGAATGGATAATCTTCTTCCACAGCGTCCCTTGAACCCTCAATGCACAAGGCCAGCGATTGCCTTTTTCCGCAGAGGTTTTTTCCACCTTGTAACACTGGGTTGGATGGGAACGAGACAAACCTGAGTTGTCGAAGGCTGTCGAGGTGACGCGTAAATAAGGGTTAGGGCCAGAAAGAGGCGCACTTCGACAAGAATGGAGCCAAGAAGGAACGGAGAAGGAAAGGGAGGACAAACTACGTTTAACTTGAGGCATTCTTGTCACTAAAAATATGTTGTAAATGCTCACCTTTTTTACCAAATAACAAACATAGTAAGTGAATTCTCAAAATGAGTAAGTGTAGTAGGAAAAAAATGAGAAGTACAAACTATCCCAACTAATTCTGCTCGTTTTTGCTTTCTCTCTCTTAAAGACTAGGAAATGCCAAGAAAGAAAAAATTTATGAGGAGGAAGATTGAAAGAAAATTGTTTACATATTAATTTTTAAAAAACTAAAAAATAGTATACGGTGTAAGAAACGGAAATAAACATAAAAGAAAATTTTAACCAAATAACGCGTAAGGTTTCCATTAGCTCCCTGCATATTGGATTCCAAATATTGTGCTTGAAACCCAGTAACACACCTACGGCATGCTAGGACTTGCACACTCAACAAAAAGCAAAACTCAAAACGACCTCTCACGCGTAGGTGGGAGGAGGAGGTAGGGCAGGTCTCAGCGTGCCAATGCGTGCGTGTCTGCGTTCGTCCCTCCCACCCCCTCCCCCTTCTCCACTCACTCCTCCCCGTCCCCCTTATCCTCTCCTCCGCACCGCTCCCCCGTTCGTCTCCCCTCCCGCCTTCAACAGCCGCCCCCGTTCGGGGTTCAACTCCTCCCACACGCCTCATGCGCCCTTATAGGTGCAACACCTCCACTTCTCGCATCACGAAACCCCT
>LYUA01000569.1:142984-154021 GCA_002093875.1 Calopteryx splendens | reverse complement strand
TCAATGGACTTCATTGGATTTTTTTCACAAACTGGCTATTTTCCAACAAAATAAAGTAAAAAAGCTTTGTAACAAAACTGCTTGCTCCCTTAGCACGTCTAGATGGAAAAGTATTTAGCTCATCTTCCAAGAAACACAATTAATATAGCAACAGGACTTTTGTTTCATTATCAATGATAAAGCAAGGCCGGCATTGGGATTCGAATTATAGGGTATAATATAAAATCCAAGATATAAATAAGAATAAGAGATAACGTTGATATACACAAGGGAAGTTTACATTCACTCTACTAAAGAAAATAATGGGAATGATGGATGGGAAGAGGCACAGTGGAAGTTTCTCGTATCCTTGAACGGAATTCGTCAAACGGATAATGGGAACGTACGGACCGGATATGTACGTCACAGTCTATGATGTAAAGTAGAAAGTAGAGCTAACTTATGCATTACTACATGATTTCATTACATCTCTGAGAAGAGATCGAAGGGGAGAGTAGCAGCACCCCAATTTTGAGTTGATGACTAATTTGCAACTGCTGAGACTTATAAGTTAAAATAACGATATCTGCTAAACTTATTCGGTTCAATTAGTTAACTTCGAATTTACAGTAGGATTTTGTGAGAATTGTTATGGCGTGAAGTGCGTGTACGAACTGCGCGCTCCTTTAGGCACAGTGTTCGATATGCGATCCGGTAATGCGACTCCTATTTGTACATAAGCATGATTTAGTTTAGTTTGACGAAGGAGCGTCCAGGATTCAAATGTACCCTCAACATATATCTATGTGCCTGCATTGCGAAAACCTTTCTCTGCGTGCGCTCTTTCTCTCCTCAATGGAGATATTGCATCAAACATTTTTTTAAATTAACTACTATGCCCATTTAATTTTTCATACCGAATGGTAATTTGTATAACGTGATTATACTTACTTCTTGTTCGAAAAAAGGGAAAAGGAGCAATAGTTATTTTGAAACAGAAAAAGGACATTTATTACTTAAAAATGAAACATATCTGATAATGATTTTTCCAAATGGTTCAGCCATCCAACGATCAACGTAGGGGAAAGAAAGGGGGATATGTCACCTCTCCCCCTTTCTCTCACGGTTTCGTCACTATTATTTCCAAGATCTTTCATCTACCAGTATAGACATTTAGTAAAGAGGGTCTCGGTCCTCCGAGTTCCGGGGTTATTCAGAATCGGATCTCAGAAATCAGTGTATACTGATGTTGACACATGTTCGTGACCTGTACCTGATGTAAAAGAAAAGCTACGTTTGGATTTTTAAGTATTAAGTTCATTTTTTTCACAAGAAAAATCCACCAACATAAAAAACACAAATAGCATTAGCTATTTTCTCATTTTTCCCAAGTAGCACACTTTTAGCTTGACGTAAAGCAACATCTCTTTATATTTCAAGGATATTTTCCGCTATCACTGCGCAATGGGATCGGTGCTAAAACTTGGTGTGCGGGAAAGTGCTTAATCGAACCACGTCTAATTGTAAGGCACACGACTGAACCTGTCGCTTCCATTTCACCCGAGGAAGGCACGGCGTGCCCGCCGCGGACAGTCTGCTTCCTGTAAGCACTGCAGCTGCCCTGCCGGTATCTCTATGTCTTCGCAGTCGGGAGCTCCGGACGGGGTTGTAACACGTGCGAGGCATGGTGGCTGGAGAATTGGCACCAGACGATCAACCTGCCTTCGTCGTCTCGCCGGGATTGGATCCTTCTCCTCACACCCGATGCGGATTTCCGAAGCAGAAGAGATAAAGGGCGACCCATGTCAAAACTCCCTCCCCCCCACCTACTTCCCTTACTTTCGTTTCGTCGTGGGATAGTGGAGAGGGTGATGGAGGGAGGCGGAGGGTTTGACTCATGCTCACCCACCGATCTGACTGAACGCACGCTTTCCCTGCTGGTTTTCCTGGTACTACAGAAATCTGCCCTTAGGTTGGTTTGATGGGTGAGGGCATGGCTTATATCGTACTAATGTAAGCCCGAGAGAATGTGAAATACAGATAGAAGGACAGCTCCTTTCCCAGTGCCGCCGGGGGTTCCCCAGGAAGGATTTGTCCCCGGAAAATCACGGATTGAAGTCCCCGATTTTCCCGAAGTCCCCGGATTTGAGCACGGGACCTTCCTGGGAGGTAACCGAACGCTCCACCCACTAAGCTACCACGCAGTTACCGGACAGTTTTCCGATATCTCGATTCTTTTTACTTTAATGATAATTATTAACTATTGCTCGAGGCGCAAAACTATAGAGACAATTTGTTCCATTTACGTCAACACCATGAGGAGCTGGGGAGCTGAAGTTTAAGTAACAGGTCTGATCGACGCTTAAATTATTACATAAATGATGTTCTTATTATATTAATCCAACCTGTTTTTTTAAATCCAATTTTCATTAGTTTTTATTACTCAGCGAACATTATTATGATACAATTTTAACATTTTTTTACAAGCATTAACTATGTTGAGAGGTGAGTATTATGGATTTAAAATTCATCGATGCACGTTTATTCTTACGGATAGTACTTATATGTGAATTTTATTGTTTTTGATGTTTTGAGGGCGTTGTATTAATTTTTGCGCATTAATTAAAGCGGCGGCAGCCCAGTAGGTAAAGTGCTACTTACGGATAGAAAGGTTCCGTATTTTAATCCTGGTGATAGATCTTGACATCCCCAGCTCTCACCTACCCAACAGAACTCCAAGTTTTACGATTTGCCTCAGGTTTGGTGGTGATTTATTAAATAGGGCTGCTTTTTTACCTTCAGCCGAAAGGAACATGTTCCGAGGATTAAGACAATTAACAGGGGCGTTGACTGATTAATTCCTTAGTATTTAATGATAAAATAAAATGATTTAAAAAATTATTAAGAATGCACGATATTTTATCCTACAACATAGTTGAAAAATATAGATCTGGGTAATTAATCTCTTTAAAGTTGAGGTTCTAATCTCCTTGTAATTAAAGATGTCTGAGAGTAAGGCATTAGAACAGCATAGGGTGATCTTCATACTTATGCGGGTTACCTTAGAACTACAATACTTTTTTTCAGGAGAGAGAACCTTGGGAAATCTGATTCGCGATTTTGGGAGTTTCCGCTTTACAAGTGAAATATGAATGCAATGTTTCTATATGAATGATCATCATGAATGTAAAATAAGAAAATGCTTATCTACCTCTTATAGTACCACGTTGGAAATGGGGCAGGACTCTCTCCTTGGTCGCAACGTGTTGCTCCAAAAATATAATCATAAAATATTCATTGCTTTACCTCCACAATCAAACCATAGACTTTTCCACGGCACATATCAAATGGCTTGAGATATGTATTAAAACATGTGGGTTTATATTTCTATTTAATTGTTAGGAATAATTTATTAGAATTAACACCTTTCAAGTTGAAAATAATGCTGTATATTTACTAGCTTGTTAACAAGGGCTCGTTAGGAATGACGACGTTTGTTAGGGCTAATAAAGTCAATTGGTGACCCATCCTAACCATGTATACCTATGACGGTCGGTAACAATCCTACAAGGGTAATTTTCTGTAGTGGGAAGACAAGTCATTGACTGGATAAAGAAATATAGTTGAAATATATTAAGTAAAAAGGAATGTTTCAGGATTTCTTCTGATAGGTATTCAAATGGTTAGTAACAGTTATTAAGAATTCAAGTATTTATTTCTGTTTTCTGTGGTAAAAAGCTATTCACATAACATAGTGTAACATGGTCTATCGCAATGCAATAAAAATGGGTAAACATTTAGCTTTGAAGCAGTTAAATTTGTAAGGGATTTATGCAAGTTCAACGACCACATTTACATATTCAAGGGCTAAACAATTTTTTAGGGAACTAAAAAAGCAAATACTTAAAACTCTTAGCAAAAAATTGTTAAGCTACTGAACGTGACGCAATTTTTCACGTGAATTAACATTTTAAGAATTTTCTACAGAGTGAGTTCTTTTACTTCGTTACGAATTGGCCTTACGTGGCAGCACGGTAAAAATTTTCGAAGTAACCCAAGAGTGTATAAATTAAGGTCAACAGGAAGGCCATTTGGATGAAATGGCTTCCGGGATAAATTGGTGGAATTTCTTCATAGTGAAAGAAAAAACTTTGTAGTTCCACAGAACATATTTTCTTTTAACGACCCAGATTACGTCGCAAAGCACCACCCTCAGGTTGTATCACAGGTTATGACTTACGGAGTGAGATCAACGTGAATCCTAGCAACAGCTTTTTTTTCAAAGGACGGATTCACTCTGCAACCCCTCACTGCTTGTAGTCAGAGCGTTGCCTCCATTATACTCTATATTTGAATCTAATTAATCCGATGCTCATTCAGGCCATTCTGCCCTTTGTTCAGAGCGCGTCGATGATACCTAATCGAAGGTGGCTTTATATCCGAGAGCAAAAAAAAGCGGCGATGCTGAAAAGAAACTACCGCCCCTTTGCTTTTAACCACTACAATAGTTCCATGAAAAAAGTGCAACCTCAATTAAGCCGCCTTGTATGGCCCCCGAAGAAAACTGGTCGTTAAAAGAATAAGCGGGCCCTCAGAAGGGGATGGCGGTGCGGGTGATGAACGCCTCATGACACGTCATTAGGGCTCTGTAAACATGTTTATTGGGAATATACTGATTTTTGAGTAACAAATGGCCCAACACGAAGAAACTGTTTTAGGTTATAAACTACACTAAAAAAACGCAGCTGGAAATGAAAACATCTGCGAAGGAGGGGTTCAGCACCGGCCAGGAAAGACGACGACGTCCCACAAAATGCCTCCGCTAAGCTACGACCGAGGCGAATATATTCGAACACCCACGAGGGCTGGTGGTTAGGTACTGCCCAGAAAAAAGTATACAGATACTTATCTTTTTCCATTCCTTCCATCGAATCTTATTCCTACCGAGATATTTTCTCTGCTTTTGACCTCGACGTTCAGTCTTCCAAGAACAAGTCTTCAGAAATCTACTCCAAATCTCGCACTTAATTTTTTTCAGCTTCAACAGAACTTCACACTCGTCAAAGTTCATATTCTTGGTTTCATCATCATAAAATGCTTAAGGATTGGATACATTTTGTGTGTTTGTTTTTACCTTTCAGAGATATTAATCATGTAGCTGATGCATGCGAAAAAGCCATCTTAATAATTGCGTGCTTGGAAGAAATGTGTTCTAAAATTTTATATCGAGCTAAACACAAGTGGTCACATGTTTCCTGTTATAGAAACTATAGGGTATTTATACTATTTTAAACCCCACTGACTTTGATGATAAAATGGATATTAAGGAAACTTATACTTCTACGTTTCTCGTTTTACTACATAGCGATTAACACCTAAGTAAGAGACATTTTTCCACTTTCTCCTCGGTGCTAATGCGTAAAATTGATTTACGATGGCATTAACGAAACATGTCGAAATATAGCCTGTTTTAGCTAGGTGCACAAATACACTAAAAATTGTATTCTATTGCAAGCTAAATAACATGTGGTAATATTCAGCACATAAATCACTATTATCCGCCATTGCAATCGCGGAGTGATTCTCGGAGCCAGTCAGTGGAATACAATTGTGGGAACGGTGAGCTTTCAACCGCCTAGGATTGTTTACTTTTAGTACGGGAGATGAAGAGTCCACGGGGAGAGAGAGGGAAGGGGTTGGCGATGACAAAGCCATGGAACGCGGTCTCTCTGAAGACGGAGGTACGAGTTTGAATTCATGCTAAAAATGGATTTTCGCCGAGAGACCGGCCAGTCCCCTGCTCATGAATCACGTGGGATTCCAAAAAAGGGCAGTTGTCCGCCTCTCGCTCTCATGGAATCCGCTCAAATTAGGCAGGGCGATACCGCGGCGCATACCTGATGGAGGAGAGTTGGGAGGAATGGAGAAAGAAGGTGGCAATTTAAATTTTTTCTTGATCGGCCAAGATTTTGATGCGGAGGAGCGTAGCATTGTATTGTTCGGAAACTTGGTCCTTGAGGAAAGATGATCGGAGAATATTTGCGGCTGTTTAAAAGTGGATATGAAGGATGGTAAAAATAACCTTGATGGAGAGGAAGATAAACGAAGAAGTGATATTTAGGATAGGAGAAGAATGGGAGTCGGAGGGGGAAACACGAATTAGATGGAAATACATGATCGATGAGAGATATTGAGGGGTGGCGGCACTGAAGAATTTGACATATGGGAGAACGCCCTGTAAGTGGGGAAGAGGCCGGAAGAGAATAGACAGTTTGGATAAGTTGTAGGCTGACGAAGGCAAGGTTAGGGTTTTTATAATTTGCAGTTCATTTCAATAGTCTACAAAAAAGTGACTGTACAATAATGTTTACGACTGAATATGGTGAATAAATTCCATCATAAAAATTAAAAATTCACCTCGTTTTCAACCAAAAAAATATTTATTTACACAAGATTTATTTTCGACATCTACTCTTATCCTTCTGACCGCCACAAGAGCGTATGGCAGGGAGCCGAAATTGTGATGATACGATGAATGATCGCATGACGAAATTTTGACCTAGCATAAAAACTATGCCTTAATAATATTTTGCATGAGAAAAATTATTATTGAATTATTCATTCTTATTAGCACGTATGAGAGTGTGCTGGGGCTTTAGAAAGTCACTACGTTCATTGAGTCGATAGAAAGCTATGATCATTTCATTTTCAGGATTAGCGAATTAACCCATTATATCCTAAGTTTCAATAAGGATTTCCTAGTAATATTTCTAACGTCTGAGGATTAGTCACACCATGAGACATTTTATGAGTTAACGAATTGGCATCACTCTTCTTTACCCTATGAAGTTCCCTATGCAAGGACTTCTGCAGCGGTTAAAACTCAAATGACCACATTGTAGCACTTGAAACCCAGCTAAAGCGCTTGGAAAGAAATATTTTGTCATACTTTCGCGGGTCCCTCGACAACACCACGTGGACCGAAATGGTCCACGGGCCAAGTGTTGTTGGTCATTAAGGACGATGTAAATTCATTTCATCTATCTAGAACATTGTGAGTAGTGCAGGACATTTTAGAAGTATACTGTATTGAGTCAGCTATAATAATTGCCGCTTTTGATTCATGAAACTTCTCAGTCATCCACATTTTGAAATAATCCCATAATTAGTTTCCTTACCAAGGCTTTCACCGTGAAACCTCTGAATTTCAAGGTGCTATAATGCCTGATGCTTTTCCAAGGCTGACTTTTCCAGGTTTTCCATGACCATCATCTTATATTCATTACATTATCAGGTTATTTTATGCTTGAGAGGATCGTCATTATGACCTAGGAGGGTCTTTTACCCTCGACATTTAAATTCCACGGTGATCGCAGCACACAATAGGCTAAACTGGAGGACTGGACCGTCGAGAGCACATTCTTTTCATCGAGTTCCACACTCCCCTCTACCTCGCGCCTCTTTCCTGCATCCCATCTGCCCGCGAAGGAACGAAGAACGAAAAAAGTGGCAATGCGGAAATAGTTTTTTGCTAATTTAGAAGATCTGGATACTCGCACAGATTGATGAAAACCAATTTCCGTACGCGGCACTATGCCCCTATAAATCTCTTTCGTGATTTTTTGGAATATTTCTTCTTTACAACCGTTTAAACACAAAAGAATAAAAAGTGACAGAGTAATAAAACCATAGCAAACCTAATGTAATTTTTATAAAAAAATTGCCGTTCACATAAAAAATAGTTAAAAGAAGACGCCGGAAATACCGCGAAAATAACTTTTAACGGATTTAACCAATGGTGTGCACACAAATGCGAGTATTTCGCAGCATAAAAATCATTCACCTATCCCGGAGATATAATTCGTACGATATGAAGTTATCGTATTTTTGTGAACAAAAAATAAGACATTGCGAAATTCATGGGATATTATTTTTATTTAAGACCGGTAACTACATTATTCTTGGGCTGCACCCTATGAATAAAGTGAAATTGGAATTTTACAAAAATTCATTTAAATATTGATCTCTTTCACCGATTACATCAGAAACTGCTTCACATAAAATTAATAACCCTTCAGATATATAGGCGTTTGGCTGGGAGGAAATGAGAACTGCATATTTACCTATAATCCAAGATGAAATGATCCGAAAAGATAACAGAACGGCATGATTTCCATCTAATATAGCCTGGGTTGTCAGCATTTCGTTATTACGAGTAACATTGATAATTTAAAGTTAGAAGCCGTTCCACATTTGTTTGGTCAAAGCTTCGGAAATAAATTCAGGAGTTCGTAAGCCCCTGGAAAACAGCCCAAAGGACGAATGCTGTCAATTCGTGTGGTAAAGAAAGCAGTCTCCTGGAAAGTTATTTATTCTCATTGAAGAATATTTGAGATTCATAAAAAGTTTTAATTACTCTGCCACAAACTACAACTAATAACTTCCCATGATCACGGACGTGGAACGTTTGAGTAAGTATCATACAAAGCACGTTCTTTCCTTTTTTCATTGCCTTGAATCCCCTATGAGTAATTACGCTGTTTCCAAACTTTCCTTGTATCCATAAATTCCTTTAGTGCCACTAAAATATTGTTGAACAGCGCGAATATTTGCTCGAAAGCGTAGCGAAATATTGCCTACTGTTTTAAACCGATGAACATGGTAGAGATCACCATGAGGAGAAGTTAAACTACATGGTAATAAAATACTGACTACTCTATTTTAATTAAAACACATTCTACCAGCATTACAACTTCGTCATTTCCAGAAGTCAGTTGAGTTGAAGTTGCGCTGGTCAATCAGCGACTAGCTTCTACCGGGCCAAATATGCCTTAAACTGATCGTCCGACCACATCCCCAAATTGGTTCCTTTCGATCGACGAACTTTTTTTTATCTCTTACGCGTGACAGCAATTTTGATGCGTCAACCGAGCAGTAATGTAAAGCTGGTGACTCATTCGATTGGGCTTTATGGAGATTGAAATTTCCAAGAGAGGATGGCTCACCAAGAGGTTACTATAAGGAAGTCACCGTGTGAAGAGTACACAAAAATTGTCTGATAAGTAGGTGCGTCAAAAAGAAAACAGGGACCTGTAATTTTTTCGCGAGGAACGAGGCTTAGAAGACGAGAGGAAGATACCGAAACAAGAAGAAAAATTCGGAAGGGACCGCGCGCGCACCTAAAAAGGAATAAAAGACGAATTGAGCTGGTAGCTGAATTGAGAGCGCTGGGGGAAGGAAGGCCATTTGTGCAGTAGGAATGGGGGAGGTGAACGAAGTTTGGAGGGATTGGAGGGAATCAATTCTAACCTCCCGCCCCCGTGACGTCCCGGTTCAGACGGATTACACAAGGGCGTAGCCAGGAATTTATTTGTGAGAAGAAATAGAACCTGATGGACGATGAACATTTTTCCGCTTCGAATAGTACCTATTAAGCCGCTTTAATAAAGAGACGAGGAGCAGGGGAGCGCACTCCAAAAGAATGAAGCTTGCACCCCATGTGAAAGATCAAATTCCCAAGTTCCGAGTCCGTTTTTCACCTCAGTGCTGTCCATGGTCCCGTGTAACACTTCTTGTACACTCCTAAGGTGAAACCGAGTGTCGTTGTCGTTGACACCGCGTATAATGTTATCATGTGCCACAAGAGCACATACTTTAGGTGTCACGGAAGAATAATGGGATAAAGATCCCATTTCCAAAATCCCAAATCCCAAAATCATCACATATGATGACAGAATTAGCATAATGTACGCATAATCAGTAATGGTTTTCCCCTTCGAGATAGGCACTCGTGAGACATCCGCGCCACCGCGTGGCCTAAGCACCATGGCCCGCTACAGGACCACGACCCTCCTACTACTGATCGCTTCAGTGGAAGGCGAAGAAAAGTGCAAACGAGTACAGATGGGCAGATAGTTGTTATGCCTGCATTGCGCTCGGATAGCCAGCGACCGAAGGCAGTACGTTTCGTTTTTTGAGGACAGCAATGAGATGATACAATTGTAACGCCCTAATTGGAATATATCCAGGAAAATATTGTCATATTTACGAAATAATCTAATATTACATCCAGAAACGAAAATAAAATTAACTTTTCTGTTTATGAGTACTCCTGCCAGAATTCTTAAGTTTTGGAAGAAAAAGCTAAACAAGTGTTGACAAAAGACGTTCATTTTTACGTTTGTGTGCCTGGATTAATTCATTCTTCAATATTCAATTTTTGTTTAAACCCATATATTTTCTTTTCGACGCGTATTCAATACTCTCACACATGTAACCAGAAAAAAACCGTGATTTGGTCCAATTTTATCATTAACAATAATTATATGTAAGTATAAAATCTAATGTTAATTTAACTTCGTTCATCACTAATCATACCCCATGAATTTAAGTAAAAATATGTTTTAGGAATTTTCACTGGGGAACAGAAATAACCCAAAGTCACCATAACATTATTAAATATTAATATTAGTTGTCATAGTAAAACGACTATCCACTAAATAAGATTTTACGCCTTAACAGAAATTTAATGATGCTAAGCTGACTTTCGCTTATTGCTGCGGAGCATTATATGGCCCAATATTTTTCTCACGTCGCACGAATACCTTCAGGAGCGAAGTGGTTCATTTATGTCAGGCACGAATATGAATATAATGGACCATAAGCAGCAACACTCGAAAGCCACCATAACAGTATTACCTGCTCTGGCTCTAAAGTAGAAATAGCAAACAAAACTAGAGATATACTCCGAACTGCCTTCAACCATTCTGAATCCACATTACGTAAGAATTTCGGACAGCTCCCGCATGCTCATTAGCTCACTCAATAATTTTCTCCCGGCCCGCCACCGTAGGACGCAGGCACCAATGATATCCGGGCCCTGGAAGAAGACTACTCTGTTATCCCCGAAAGCAACTTATCTTCCTCTGGATCGTGTGGGACGCTCCGAACCTTCCGTGGAGAAGAGGGGGAATCCGAGTAAAAAGAACTCACGCGGTGGGCATGGGATAAAGTTGAGAACCATGGAATTGGGGGGGGTGGTGGGGAAGGGAAGAAGGG
>LYUA01000569.1:87924-108284 GCA_002093875.1 Calopteryx splendens | reverse complement strand
AGTGACATGGTAAAAATATTGAAAAGTTGATTAAGATAGACAAGTAATTTAACACTTGAAAAGCATTCTTTCCTCGAATTATCTTTCATTTAATGACATTCATCAGTATATTAAAATGTAGATCAGATTACCAACGTGTCAAAGTTATTTCACAAAATGGCCTACTCTTTTCTTTCTGAAAACGTTTCGTCCCTCCATTAGCATAACAAAACATAGCTATGCCATTTTTCAACCTAATGAGTTATTTGCCAATCGCGGAAAAAAATTACTATACGTTATCAGACTTTAAGATAAGAAGTTAAAACTAAACAAATAAATACATTTCTTTATTTGAAAGAAACTTTCTCCTTTCAAAATTTCAGGAAACACGAGTTTATTTTTATATGGATTATCATATAATTTGTATTGTGAGCTGAAAATAAAATAAATATTTTAATATAAAAATGAGGGACAAATTGATGGGACCCATCGACATAGTTATTATTATGCATTCCATCAATTGGCATAAAAAAATGGAAGAAATCTGAGATTTAGATCCACAATATTTTAGATAAAAAACATACTCTGTCTCGTAAAAGAGAACCGAGTGATAGTTATCGCAAGGAAATTGGATGGCACGAACTTTGGCGCGTTCTCTTTTGAGTTCCGTGAATCGGCAAACTGGCAGTGAAGATTCCATGGAATCTCGGATATTTGAGAAAAATTGGAACTGAGTGACCGAATCAACAGTAAAAATATCCATTTTTAACCCCGAGAAATCCGAGATTTGCTTATTGTCCTCTCTGCATGGCAGTGTATGCACAAATGCAGACGTACAAATAGATTTGAATATTCAAAATAGCATAGTGCAATGGTCTGAAATATTCCTATCGAGTAGTATCACATCACGTTGTGCGTAAACCAGTGCTTTAGGTAGAAGACCTGAAACCTTCAACTACACAGAATGAGCCCGTGAATATCTCGAAAGAAAAATTAATGTATTTTTTTATTCTTTCAGGAGTATGTTCTTTTGTTTATTCTCAATCCTTATTAAAGTTTTTATGTGCGCAAGACTTAAAATAAGATGAAATAGAATTACTTCAAAGAATTGGAATATTATCTAAATACGACTGTTGACTTAAATAAAGATGATAAATTACTCGCTTTCTAAGAAACCTCAAGGAACGCCGTTAAGAAATTCTAGGTAGCACCATAGGGAGTACCTAAATAGCTGTCGTCGACACTAGGGCACATGCCAAGTCTTAAGGTTGGTTTTTCACGTTTGAAAAAACCCGACTGATCGCAGTGCCTACTCTCCACGAATAAGTTCGGTCCACAATTCACTCCACCCCCTTCGCCATGCACAGTAAATGAGCGGGATGAGGAAACGGTATGAGATGGGCGAATGGAATTCCCATTGGCCATTGCATGGCAGTGCCAAGCCAAAAAGGTTAGTTGCCTCATTTTTAGGACGCTCGACGAAATGCCTCCAGAAGATCATTCCCTGACGCCTACGCCGTTGCGTCTTAGGTAGAGATACCCCCAGCGAAGACTAATCGAGTCAACAGCATGCAGATAAGCAGTATCTGCGGGCAACGTCGTCTGAGGCGGAGCCTAATGAAGCCCAGAGAGTTTTGGGATCAAAGATGGCGGCTTACTCCTCTCTTTAAAGAAGTCTGTAACGATTGCAAGTTGAGATGCACTGCTCCCGATTTGTCCCCTGCTAACTAAATATGTCTTTTTTTGGTAGATAAAGTATCTAAAGCAAGTGTCAAGTTCTGTTGAACGTGGCGTCTAAACATTAATGGTAACACATGTGAGTCAGATGCCACTTTCAGTGGAACGGAGTTACTCTAAGTACATCACCTGCGTTCATCTAGCGTTGGTGACGACGTTGCCAAGAAGGTGGTTCTTCGCAAAGAGGTTTATTTTTTTCTTGGCAAAAAATATGAGAGGGAGCTACCCTTTCTTCCCACTAAAACTCGGAAATAAAATTTTCGTTTAAACATTACAATTAATTATTGTCCAACCCTGAGAAAACTAGGGTAAACCTATAACTTCATTTACATCCTTCCGGGCGACATACTACTCTCGCCAACTTGTCTGTACTATCTCTACAGCGACGAGACTATAGACTACTACTGCTTCTTGAGCGTGAGCAGAATTCGTTCCGGATACAAGAGTACCACTCTCAAAATTCACATCTTATTCATGTAAACTTCTACGTAGGTGAGTAAAAACATAATGAAGCAATATCAATAGGTGCTTGAAATACTTAAAAATAAAATTTCAATCCATAACAAATCTTTCACCTTCAAAATATATTTTTGTAAATATTATCAAAAGCCTTCGTATAGAAAATTTGGTCCCTGTACGGTCTGGAGCGGTAAAACATCGAAATTGATGCTGGGATTTTTAAGAAGTGTGATGAAACCAAGAGAAATCCAAAATAGAATCAAGTTTTTTCACAGGATAAAGTATTCACCCAAGTGAGTATTCAATCCAGAAAAGTTCATCGTCGCTTAAGTTATAAACGCAGTTGAAATAAGCCCGTGGAAGTTCCCACGGATGTTTATAATATTTATGAAGTGAAGTGCATTTGTATACTGCACGTAGGTACTCTTCCGGCAACCAATTACGAGAATTAGTCAGAAGGCGATTTAATTGTTGCTATACGGCAGGGGACTCAGATACTGCGGTAATCTTGACCTGGGAACGAAGACTCATGACCTAAATATGCCATGTGTCCGTAAAAATGTTCGCCATTAAACGCCAGGATTGAAAATTAAAAATTGCACGGGTCTTTAAGTAACTGAACTTAAAAGGTACGAAGCGCCCAGTTTGGGAAACCGTGACAACAACCTCCGTGCAATTAACGCAAATCTCCGCGCCACTTCGACCAGTAGGGCTTAAACCAAACGTTTGCCGTTCCATTACACCCCAGACTTCCTTCCATAACCTGTTCTCGCAGACTGACTCCCTCTGGACCCAACGACTCAATATCCCCCCCACCACTTCCGAGACATCCCCTCGGCATATAATATTTTTACTGGCTGGGTAGTTAAGGCAAGGAATCCAGTTACTCGGACGCTGTCATGAATCACGGAACTTTAGTCCGTCGTGTAATAAAATCATTACCCTTGAAACATGCCTCAAAACAACAACAAGAGCGAAGAAAATGGCCTCGCATTAATCTCCGTATGTACGCGACGAGTGCGTTCCCACGATCTGTCGCCTGGGAACACAAATTGACTTTCGTTTTATTAATCCCATCGTAAAACATCCAGCTCATTCAGCTTTCGTACCACTCAAACAGTCATTAAACTCATACCTGCTCATCATTATTTGTACTTTTCAACCTGGTAAGGTGCACATTTTTTTAAAGTACGGATAGAAGCGGGCCAACGATTCTCGTGTTAGTCATGACAACATACGTTTTAAAATAATTTCCATTGTTTTATTTTCCTATAACTCGTCATAAAACATTTGGCGGAGCATAAAATTTGCTCGTCCTCTGAACATTACCGCAGGACCCGAGTACTTACCAAAAAGTATATAATGTACCTTCAATTTCTCCACCCTTACACAGCAATTCGTTCCTGAAGGATTGAAATGACACTTGTGGATTTTTGTTTTGCTCTATTGAGTGCAAATCATTTCGCAGGGAAATGATGGTTGACGAGCCATAGTAGAAGTAAATTAACAAATTCACTGGAGTTAAAAGGAAAAGTCAATCAATTGGAAATCGTTTACCTTATTTGATTTAAGAAACAAAAGACTAAATAATAACATATCTACGCCAATTTCGGTTTGATAAAAGGATTTCATGGCAAATGAAATAATAAAGGCATAAGGATACATTTGGAAACTAAGAACCCAAAATAAAAATCCCAAACTGGTCTGTGCAGGGATGCAGACGGCAAAATAGTGGGAGATATAGAATAGGTATGTGAAAAGAATACTTCAAACTGGTGAGGTACTAGATATCCTTCTAAACGCCTGACACCTCCTAGCATAGTAAAGGGGGAAGAATCATAAAGGTCCAAAAATAAATACAGGGCGCCAGGCACATATAGGCTAACAGCAAAATTGCTAAAAGCAAGACAGTACCATCCGATAAAACACCTAGATAATCTCATCACTGAAATATGAGGTTAAAAAAACTCTCATGACCGGAATAATGCATTATCTGTCCAATTCATAAGAACCACCCAACACAACATTGATATCTAGCAAATATTCGTGGACTCCCGACAGGTCTATGATAGCATCTACAGGAATAAACCCTAGAAAATCAAGTTTGAGTTTGAAAAGCCATATAAATTAATAAGACTCACTTCACAAGAGTGTAAGTAAGAAATCAGAAGAAACTTATTGAATTTTTTGACATAAACACCAAGGGTTAAAACAGGGCGATGGGATAGTACAGCTGTTTAACCTGGCTCTCGAATGTGTAATAGAGAAAACCACAGTCAAGAGATTTAACATGCTTTAGAATATGTCTGTACAATTCGCAGAATATGGGGATGATATCAACATAATGGCCCGATCTATTGCAGAAGCAAAACAATCGTATAGCCACTGGAAGATGGTAGGGCCTTTACTTTTCGATAATGAAAAATGTTAACCCCGTCCAAATTCAATCGATTACAACAAAACACTGGCAGAGCAAAGGATGTTATTGAAACAATACAACATTTTAAATAAATATTATGGAGAACCATGTCAAGAGATGGAACAGAGGATGTAGAAATATGCCAGATAATCATCCTCGCCAAAAAAGATTAATTTGCGCTACTTTTAACCTTCACGGCATGGCTCGTATCCACAGGACCACAAAATATTAAATTGATAAAGCAACCATCCGAACAATGTTGTGTTATGGGTGGGAAATACAGTCCTGCAAACAAAAAATAGCATAAATAAACACTCTTCAGAGGAAAATTTTTAAGATGGATATTAAGACCAATCAACACCAAAAGAATGGGGAATAAGATACATATAACCATGAAACATTCCAGCATTTTAAAGACGCATCACTAAAACGCATGTAAGATTGAACATATTATAATGGGCAGGTCCAGCAATGTGAATGGACAAGACAAGGACATCCAAGAGAGCCTGACTGAATTGACGCATGGAAGGGAGGACGGCAGGTAGACCAAGAAAGAGATGGGACTATGTCACGAAGGATTTAAAGACCATCCTGGGAGTGCAAGGATGGAAGGGTAATGCTGTACACAGGGGAGGTGGAAAACTGAGGCCAGACATGATGTCGGGCTGTAGCGCCATAGGGTTGAGAGAATATAAATCTCTGAAAGGCTATTAAATTGATTCGTCTCACCGACGAGCAAATTTCAATGCCGTCGCTACGACACGCATACCTATACAAAAGAGTAGGCAAGTACTTTGGTAAGAAGACTATATTTCGCCAATCTCACACAATAACGAAAACCATATTCATCTCTCTAATACTTCTCTGGATAAAAAAATGTGAGTGCTTTAACAAAAAGTTCATAATTTTTTAAATAATGAACGCGATTAAAGTTAAACCGCCCCTACATATAATTGTCAGTTTTCATTCTGTCGTTATGCTAGAATGGCTTCAAATAACTTACGAACGGCTCTCTTAGTTCCCCTATAAATCTTTCGTCAGATGCTCCCCTTCACGCTTTAAACTCATCTTCACCCTTAATAAGGGTGCCTTCCTCTTTCCCGATTTTTTTACTTCGCCAAATGAGCTACTTTAGGGAAATACTTTGGAGAAACTGTACAAAATATCTAGGAGCGTAAAATTCTATATTAGTCAACCGGAATTCTGAGATAAGAAACGTTTGAACTAATATCACTGGACAAATCGGAGTTTTTCCGAGACGCAGTTGAGATAAGTGAAAAAAGAGGAAACCTCCTTCATTCGTCAACGGGAGAACGAAATAATTTGTCCAGGTTCTCACTAAACATGCAATGTTTATATTACTCAAATGCATAATTGCGCCTGAATAGCCTTGGAGCAGTTACCGCGGGTAGAGATACGAGGCGCTGGTTTTGACAAATCACTTTACGACATTGGGGATGGCGACTAAGATCTCAAGGGCCTGTCTCTGGCCTGGAATGACTGACTCCGGGAGCTAATTCTGGATATGGCATCATCAATCACTTTTTATTTACGAAAATATTTTTATCGAACGGAACGAATTGAAAACTATTATCGTTTTGGATTTAAATAATCAAATAAAAAATTCATGGCCACCTAGAATTCCAAGGCAACTCCATGGAAATACCTGATTCAGTCACCAGGAAATTAAAGGCCTATACTGAGAAGCAATTAGTAAGCTGGTCCCCATTTACTGTCTGAGGGTAACATGATTAATCGATAAATTGCATGAATGATACATTTATATCCCCATAAAATTATAAGGTACCTTCTTCCTAAGGAACTATAATTATTCTAAAGAAGCTATCAATTCCCATCAAACTAATTTATCGGCACTACATACTGCAAAATTTACTTCTAGTTCCCTATTCTCGGGGAGAAAGTCATGTCCTAGGCTTGCAATTGCAGTACATAATGAACAAACAGAAAATAGCATGAGCCCTATCTGAACCAGAATCTGGTGTACTACGGAGAGAGAGAGACAATGTGAATTGAAAATATGTATTTCCATAAAAGAATCGGATTAAAAGAAAATCAACAAGCTCGAGATATTTTGAGTTGCGTGAAGTAGTAACGCATAACAAACGGATTCCGACAAAAGATTTATCTTTGCCGCTGAAATAAATAACGATTTACGCAACCAATGTCCTAGAGTTTGCAAGGTCGCAGGGCGAGATCTAAGTTTTCCACGTGATTTACTATATGAAATAATATTTGACAGTTCATAGTTACTTTCATTCATGCCCTCAATCACTTGAGGCTCGATTAACTTAAATATATCTATTTATTGATAGCATAAATTCGCCAAAAAGTAAAAAAGATATCAGGAAAAAGTTATCATAATAATTTTAAGCTTTTTTCCTTGGGCCCTTAGTCTCAAAATTAATACAAACATTCACATTTTCTTGTGATGAGCAGAAACAGAATATAAGCGGAAAAATCCCGGAAGAGTTTCCGGTTGAGAGTTCTCAAAACAAATACCTACACAATATATCTTAAGGGTAGAAATTTAAGGACTGAGAGGACAATTTCTTTGGACCGAGTTCGGCTGGACCTATTCAAAAACTGAACAAATGCCAGGAAATATTTCCCATTTTTTGTTCCTCACATACTTGGCGCAGTGTGACATTGTGTGTATACATCTGCGGCATACCACGCGATCTTGGGTACTCCCCAATAAAAGGCACAAGGGAAGGGTGTTTTCGATGGGTGGACAATTTTGAGGGATTGGGATATTACAGTATTGATATGCCTCTACCAACCTCGACTATGGCCCATGTGAGAGTTCCCCTTTCTGATAAATAGGCCATATTATTTAAACTGACAAATGGCCGTAGGGGCAATTTTTTCAGTTTAAATAATAAACCAAGATACCCAGATCAGTAATATAGTGTTTCAATCCTACGTCACTTCCGTTTCCGACTACATAAGTGGTGTTCTCTCTGATGCTTTGGTCTTGAGCAGATTTTATCACGCCCTCGTATTTTTCATAACTGGGTGCGAAACTGAGGTTCAACTATAATAACTGCAGAGGGATTAAATTATTTTTCATGTTATAATATCTTAATTCATAATTTCCACTCAATGACTTTTGCCTCGGATAGTTTCTATTCCACTCATTCATTATTCCATTAGTACTGGAATTGAGAATTTGCCTTAAAATTATACCTAACTTCCGACCTAAGAATAAAAGTTCCCAGTAACGTTAAAATACTAAAAAGTCTATAACTCGTAATCTGCTTTTGTTTTAGTGGGTTAATGCCAAACACTGATACCCACTCCACTTAAGTAGAACAAGTAATAGTAAGTACGTGGAATATATTAGTACCAATTCTTAGTAATCCACAGCAACACATATTCAACAATTACCATGATCTTGTTGCTTATTATTGATGGAAAATATATGAACTTCAAGTCTTCTATGTTTCCGAATTTCTTTTTTATTTAGTCATTTGAATCTTTTTATTAACCCTCGCATACTAGCACAAAATAATACGTGATTAAATAGCTATTTCTACCATTGTTTTCATTACAATTGCTCCTGAAACTATTGAATGGATTCCAACTTCGAGGACACAGTAGAAATTCCGGGAGTGTTGAAAAGTTATCACTTGTATCACGATCCCTATTATGGTCCCTTTGGGAGAGCGCTTCAATCCAGATATGGCAAGCTAATTTCGGTGCGGAATATCTCTTTTCCCTTCGACTCGGATTAATATGGAGGGCCACGCATTTTAACCAATGCTCGCCGTATCGAATTCCGCCAATGGCATAGATGTCTCATGATGAATACTGGCTAAATGTAAGCAAGAACTTCGAAGTAAAAAATTTGCCATTCAAATACCCCAGCAATCACCCCAAAGCTTGACTTGATACGTGAGGGTAGAGCTCACCTAGCTCAAAGCCTTACAGCGTGTGAACTTCACACATTGGGATAGGGAGGTCATTTTTTCCTCATGCAACCAGTGGTTTCACAAGAAGATCCGGTATCCGAAAAATCACACAGCTTGGGTGAAGCTGGGAGTGACCAAAGTCTCTGGGAATCGAACCTGGACCCCCCAAGGGCTAAGTAGCCAAGCCAATGGACTATCACGCCCACATACGTAACAATAAGTCATTACTACGAACAATGAACCCAATCTTATTTGTATTCGTTTTCTCCCGGTCTGAGGAACCAACTGTTGGTGTAACACCACCTCAATCCTCAAACCGGGTCTTCTCGCGGTGGTATCTGACAGCATACTTCTTCCTTTCTCTAAAAAAAAACCCCTCCGCGTACTGCCGCCATCTTGAAGAAATCTCTGCCAACTCCAGTCCCGACGACACCTTTTATAAGCGCTTTGTCCCCTCTCTCCTGGAATCAACCCGGCTCCAGACGCCCTTCCGACTCAATATCTTATGATCCGACCCCGTCTCTGAGGAGTATTTTTTTGCGGCAGCCGAGACGAGAAATAAAAAAAGGAAGCGAGAATACACCCTCATTACCAACCGTGGAAGCGTTTCGAACGAGGCGGAAATGTTGCCGCACACCCCTTCAATCCTCCACCCCCCAACCTCCACCCCCTCCTCCCCCCCCCACACGCGATCGCAAATGAATCTAACAAATGGAGGAATGAGTAGGTGGGGGGTTTTGTGGAGGGGGAGGTGGGGTGGGAGGCCAGAGAGACGGGCGGGTGGGATGGGGAGGGGAAAGGGTGGGGGGAGGGAGCTATTTTCGATGCAGACGGGAGGATAAAAAGGAAGGATATTCGGAAGGGGCCCTCCTTGAGGGGATGGGGAGCGATGGAGACGGGCAAAGAAACACGAGGGAGGGTGAGGGACCCTTCGGTTCGCGGAAAGGATGCCCGTGTGGTTTCCGCTGCACTCCCACTTGTGCCCGACGGAGACGGCCCCCGATTCTGATTCGACTCGGCGATATCCCGATCCTCTCCAGCATGCCCCCCCGTCTCGAAGGAAACCTAATTGCGCCACTTCGATTGGAACGCCACATTCGTTCTCGACGCACTCAAGTAATTTCGACTTTCTCCTGATAATCCTTACAGAATAAATCAACCGACATCGAAATTGAACTCTCGCGGATCCGATTCCATTTCGATTCGATTATTCCTGATTCCGATTCGATTCATAGAGATTCCGATCTTCTCAACGGACGCCCCTCTCGAAGGAAAGTGATTGACACCACTTCGATCACCTTTACTTGCTAATTCGTTCTATACTTTCATGAATTAATTTTGATTCCAATACGATAATATCTTTCGAATAATTTCGACCAAAATATGATTCCCCCGCCTTTCATCACATGCCCCGCTTCGATTTAAATGTACAAAATTAATTTAGATTTCAATTTGAAATCTCGACATTTATATTCCATTCCGATCATTCTTCCTGTTCCCAATTGAATCGTTGAGATTCCGATCCTCTTCGATTGATAACGACCTTGATAAAACCTATTTTTGTTACTTAGATCCCACTGTTCGATTTTATCTCAACATTATTTTTTTTATTTTCTATTTCAACCCGTGGATACTGGATACTTCCCCGAGTCCTAAGAGATTTATGTATTCACCCCTCCCGAATAAACACGATATATTATTTATACAATTGATTTCGATTTCCATCCGATAATAGGGCTCGAAAGTAATTCAAGTGAATCGACTCGTGAATGCGATCTTTATAGTACACTTGAAATGATTGTAATAGGCTCTCACCTTTGTATCACCCATCATTAGTTTCCTCGAGCTTTGGCCTTGAATCCACATCCCGTGAAACCTCTCTGAATAAGGTTCAGGGTCCGCGATGAGTCATAGTTTTTCGTGGCTGTACAGAACATTTTAAATGTTGTTTATTTTTAAAAAAAATGCTGATATATCGACCAGAATATTCGATCCGTATGCAAAAAATTTAATCTATAATTTCCCGATTATATAAAGTTTCACCCAGTTAGCACCTGCCATATTTAAAACAATGAGCGTCTAATTCTGTAAATCCTAATGACTTCCTCTTGTTGTTTTTTCCTGGTTTTTCCTTAGATTTAAAAAAAAAATTTTAATTACATGATATGGCATTTAGAAAATAAAAAATAGTATTCCATGCTTTTATTGGAATAGAAGGAATTTGTTTCCGCTGAATTTTTAAGGCACAATATAGTTTCGCGAAATCCTTAAGTTTTTTTCGCGATTCACGAAAACCAGAAAGAAAGTCTCTTACATCAATACCAGCAAGGAAACTTTTTACAAAGCGGCGTCTTCCTCCATTATTATCAATATTTATTTTAAATAATATTTTACCATTATTCCTAACCAATAATTTCTTAGAAGTTGAAACAAATAGCATGTCTCGTGTAACCATCGGTGAAAGGACGGAATCAATAATTAATAAAGTATAGCCGTCGGAACATTCTAAAATGAAATTCGCAAAATAATACAGAAATACATACTGTAATAAAATATTTGTTTTTGACTCAAAACTGATTTAATTATTATAAAATCCTGGCCCAAAATATCTCACCCTACACCAATTATATTACTCTTGACTGAACAATTAGGCATGCATTAGGAGGCAGCTGAAAGAAAGACGGACAGAGTTGGAATTCGTTTATCTGAGTATTTCGTTTTTTCTTTTCAATGCTATATGCTATGCTTCTAAGGTCACGGGTTCGAGTTCCACCGTGGGCATGGGTGCTGCTTCAACTTTGGTGGTTTTACCCTGGGAAATCCCATGGAATCACAACAAAAAATGCTGCAAATATCCTATATGCTAAGCGCCTCCTGTGAAACCTCTCGCATTACGTAATTCAGGGGAATATTTACCTTTGGGCCATTTTATTCTTAAGAAGAAATACTTTGTATTCAAGCTTGCATTAATATCATTCTGCCCTAACGCCAATATTTTACGGTCATAAGACCCATTAACCCTATAATTTTTAACATATCATTAATCTGGTTCTGACAATTCTTCCGATCTACTAAGGCGAGGTGTTTATGATAAAATTACCTTCATGTGAAGAGAGAATCATTCTAATGGGAAAAGAAATCAATATTCCTTATTATCCATACTAAGTTTCTATTAGTTGCCAGTTTTGTTCAACTATTGCATGTTTATCTTGACATTTTCAAGAACCTGTTAAGCCTATACTAGCACATGGATTCTCAATTAGTAAACCCTTGATTAGTAATAGAATATAACTAAAGTACTTCCAGACAAAACTTTTGGAGCCTCGATTGGAGAGACTGGTGAGATTTTGGCATTAACGGCAGAATAAAAGTTTAAGAAACTAAAATTTAACAAAATATTATTATTATTTACTAATTATTGAAAATTAAATAATTATTTGACCGCGGTATTTGTGTGGGAAACAAGCTCGCGGACTAAGGCGAAGAATAAATAAACATAACATTAATAATTCCAATTCATCAGAATGACGCTTTTCATTTTGTTGTAACTTTTTTTAACGAATTAGCTAAACCCTAGTTGACCCGTCTCAATGTCAAGAACCTAATTATCGCCGCATCGATATATTGAACGCGTACTCTAACAATAGGAGGGATCCGGCAGCAGATACATGGAAACGTACTATAGCCTTTCAATCGCCTCTATGAACAGCATGTGGGACTACCCCCAATGTTTTGTTTTCCTATCGACAGTTCACCTTCTTCGGGTTACTCAAAGGAAGTTGTTAGCAGGAGTGGCTGACTACTATATGGCTGGGAACTTGAAACCTCAACATGAAAAACCATTATAATCATTCTCACAGCGTTCGGTACCTATTGAATCATTCATTTCGCTAATCCTCTGGTCCGGTACGCAACAAGCGGCTAAGCGAAATAGGCTTCTGGGTAGCAATGGCTGGTGTCCAAAAGCCTGTTTAGATTGCCCAACCAACTTCTGTATTTTTCCTTTTTTTCTTGGAAATTATTCAGTGGTAAGTGCAACATCCTCGGCCTATAATAGTTTCCACTCCTGCCGTAAAAACAGCCCTCTCAGTCTTCAAAAGTACCAAAAGCGCCTTGCGCCCCGAATCTTTTTCCTATCAACATCCCCGCAACATTATCTTACTAAAAGAAAATTTAATTTGGGACTCGATTAACAAATATTAATACGTATAATACAGTTACCACGCTTAGGGTTCATATAATGTTGCTACTGAGAAAAATATTACAGTACTGAGTATCCAAATCTAACCAACGAAATAAGTAAAAGGACTCATCACTCAAGTTTTATATTGACATGGAGTATCGGAATTAACTTCGAGAAGGATCGGGGTGAGTCTGCATTGAATTCCACCCCGATTGTTTTAATTGAAATGTTTCAATTTATGGGTCCAGGAAAAATGGTAATTTAATGAAATTGGTATATTTATTGAAAATGTAAATTGAGATTGGAAGCATGCAACCTCATGCCTTTACGCCTAAGCCGCCCTATCACTATACTGACGCTTACTACACACACGCAATACCTCGCAGGTCAAAGAAATGGCGAGTGGCGGAGGGTGTTTGAACACCAGCCGTGAGTAAAAGGAAAGGAAGGGAGTCTGTAAAGGGGGGAGGAGACGGACATACTTGTTGTACCTATCTGATGTAGCTTTCCTCTCATTGTGTTGCGGTAGTGGATAGAGTGAGGAAAAAAAATTCTTGAATCTTTCGGTTCGACCGGTTATTTCTCTAATTATATCACCATTGTTCGACTTGCGGATGTAGTGTGGGGGTTGGATTCATTCCTCCACGTCGCATTTAAACGCGCAAGATTTTTAGCTTTTTAATAGCTAAATGAAGAAGTGAGTCTTCGATTCACTAAGGATTCCCATTCCGAATTAAATGTTCATTGCGTGACGCTTGTTACGAGCCCCGCTGATTTCCTGTGTACTTTTTTTATTTCTCGAATCAATGTTTTTATGTGGGTCCCATATGCACGCAGTATATTTTATGTGTGGATCAACTAACGAGAAACAGAATGTCTCTTTTACTTATTCATCGCCATGTTTTACTAATATGCGCTTCACGAAAGCTTATATGCTCTGACAATAGCTTCTAAGCTCCAGCTCCTCTAAGAACCGAATTAATTATTCATAAGTATTTTACCTTCCGCTTGCACACTTCTTAAGGTTACACATTCAATTGGCTCGGTATCAAGCGGGGAAGTGTTAGAGACACCCGCTGGCTTTGCGGGGGATCGAAAAGGAAGCCGAGGAGAGGAAAGAGCGAAGGATACGAAAGGGGCGGCAGGGAGGGGGGGAGGTTGTGGGGTTGGTGGAAGGAAGGACGGCGGATGAAAGGTATTCCTGGAATTATTCGGTGACTCTTTATTTCGGGATGGAGGATGTTCGGTAAATGCTCATCTTTCGTCGCCGGAAGTAGGCTCCTCTTAACCCCTTGGCCTTACACCTTCCCCTCCCCCACACTCGACATGAATGCCAATCCCTCAAAACGGAAGTCATCCTGCCTCGGAATTGTTTGAGTTTTGGTTTACACTTGATTAATTAATTAATGGATCGCTTCGGGAGGAAACGCGACCTCGGAAATGCCGACTGGGGCAAATATTGATGCCGGGAATGGGGGGGAGGAGGGTCGAAAAAAATTAAAACGTCCCCCGCACGCGACGTCATGGAGACGTTCAGATAATTGGTTTTGTCTCTTTCAGGATTACGTCGCGCGGTCCTCGAAATTGAAAGTCGTGCTGGCGGCCTCCCAGTCGCATGCTATCCGGAGCGCAGAGCACAAGGAACGAGCATCCCCCGCTGCTCACACCGCCCGAAAAGGAAATGGGTTCGGTTTATCCAGGGTGTTCTCAAGATATGTACCCACTCATGAATTAGCCAAATTAACAATTAGACAATCCGGACAAAAACAATAACGTATGCCGAAGAACGCATTGGTATAGGGAAATTGGTGAATAATAGAAATGAAAATTAAAAGGAAATAAGAAAAACATTTTTTCACAGATTTTTTTTATACAAATACGTACGTCAATTACCTTTCATAGGCAATGCACAAGTCCTACTTTTATTTTCCCAGGTTGCCTTTGGTAATAGCCGACGTAATGAACTGCTATTGACGGAGATAATGCGGTTGAAGCCAAATTTATCAACTATTGATTTAATAATGTTATATTCCTAAGAAATGCCACGAAAATTTTTTAGTGTCCTCACAGAATTTCTATCTTACTGATCTTCTGCACTTCACATTATCCAACTTACATTCCGCCATTCTAATCTATATTTATAATCTGCCATTCATGGTAATCATCGGTTATTTCCACGAAGGGGAAGTCCGTTGAAAGCAGTGTGTGTTCTAAATACTTGAAGAGTATTGACTTTCGAATTTTAAAATGATTTTTCTTAAAATAAATTTATGCGAACTCCCTCCTTTAGTAAAATCTTCATCGTATCTCCAGCATGATGATATGAAAGGTTGATACCTACTGAGTTATATGCCGAGTCATTCAGTAACATTGCCACAAATAAAGATATTGCTGAAAAGTGTTGCAACTATCTCTCGAGTTTTCAACTGCAGTTATACCTCTAGGAAACTTCCTTGATCACTAGTGCCTTACTTTCATTGGACTTTAGATTTCGTGGTTTCGACTAGCCATAAGATTGAAAAGTTGCATACGCTATGAAATAATATATATACACCTAAGGTATGTTGAGCAAATAATATTAATTCTATAACCTTTGGTAAAACCACAGTAAACATCCTGAAGGCTGGTTTGATAGATGAGGGTAGAGCTCACCAAACTATTAAGCCCAACGGCATGTGAAATTCACTCATCAGGGTTGGGGGCCAGTTCCTTTCTCACAATCAGTGCCACTTGAAGTTTCCCAGGAAGATCTGGTGCCCGAAAAAATTCTACGATAATGTTACTTTATTTTGCAGTAGATAGCATAAAAGTAAGGCTTATTAGCAACACGAATGCCCCATCTAAAAATTTCCCACGGGATTATGCATAAAATTTAATTAAAATACTTTGAGCCAAAAATTACAATTATGTACTTGCATTAATGGTAGAAGAAGCATGTCTTACTCCCTGTGATGTGTGCCATTTTTTCTTTAAACCAATAATTTTTGCATAAATATCTACAATGATCACATATATTTTCATACATTTTTGAGCAATTATTTTGCAAGGTATATAGCTGCTTTCACATTTCAGATTATTTTTCACTAACATACCAAATTTTCATTTTTTATCATCGAATATCAACACGCTTTTTGAAAATATAATGTAATTAATAAAAATCGGAGAAAAAATTAATAGAACAGTGCGGTAGAGAATCGCGATTGTTAAGCTTACTGTCCACAAGCCTTTGGCAATGTAACGTCGATGCATCGGAAAAATTAACGAGAGAATTTTAAACCATGGTTCAAGGACCTCTCTTAAAAAAGCAGAGAATTTAAGAGTAACAAAAATGTTGCATGCAATCTTCTTCGTATAATAATTAACCGGTAAATGTTGGTGCATAAAAACTCACGTGTGCACAAAAAATCAAATCATCGACGAAAATTTACAAACTCAGGTTTGACAGAAGCTAACGTTCCAGCTTTTTCTTTCGCTGCACCGAGTCGAAATATTTATTCCTCGGCGCCTGAGCTGACGTAAGACTAGTTCTTCACAGACTTATTCATCTGGTCCGGAGCCGTGGCGTCGCATCCTGTGTGCCCACGAGTATTTATCGTTAGCCCGCGAAATGTCGGACGAAGCTTCCCAACTGTGAATCAGTAAACTGCGGTATGTCGACCGCAAGGGGCAGGGCATTCACCCGCAATCGTACATACTACTCCCTTCCACGCATACAATGAACTCTCACGCATCTCCAATATGACGCATGAGTGCCATTCACTCCAAAGCCTTGAGCTGGTTAATGGTTCACTTAGAGCGGGTGAAGAAGATTAGCACCGAAAAAAATGTTTATAACATATTATCATGACTAATGCAGGCTGACTGTTAGTAATAAACAATGATAAATAACTCCGAGTGCTAACAAGTCGATAAGAATTTTCGTTAACTGTCAGTCGTGGAAATTATGTTAAGAGTTAATCTTAATTTAAAATTTAATTTTTGGAGAGTTTCAAACTAAAACGTAAATAAAATTTGTAACCACGTTTCACCTCAAACTCGCATCATTATTCAGAAAAAACAAACGCCATTCCAGCTACGTTTCAATTTTCAAGTTTCAATTCCTCTGATGCAAGAAAATTCTGAATTGATTATTTTTAGGCATAGCAACATTGAAGTTGACTTAAAAAAATTTTAAAACATCTTAATTTTAAAATTACTCTGCATCTAGTTTTGCCGTCCTCAAGTGAGCAACAATGAGGACGAAAAATATTGACTTGGGATCATCTCCGTATTCCATTGCAAGCGGCGTTCGGGAATTTGATGGTTCATGAATAGTACTTAGTAGATGGGTGAGGACTTGACATTTTCTACCAAGTGGTTCTAGGTACAGTTTGTAATCAAGCAGTACCAGGAATTGCAGACTTGAGGTTGCTAAGAGTAGTTACTAATTCGTAACTCGGAGAATGCAGCATTTTTCAGGCATGGAAAATCAATTGATATGACCCGAAAATCATGTTTTTTTAATTTACCTATATTAAATTAAAAATGCAATAATATATGTTAGGTTTTTGAGTGACTGAAATACAAGTGAATTACCATAGAGAGAATTTTTCTCAAGCATAATTCGTAAGTTATTTTCACAAGCCAATATGCAATTTATCGTCTATGTAGGTTTAAATAGAATAGAATTTTAACGGGATAATTCTTTTTGTGTTTTCCCTGTCTTCGGCTCACTTGATAAAAAGTTGTATAATGTTTTTTTTAAGTTCAAACTTAAAATTTCCTAGAGAGTATTATAATATTTGATGGTATGATATAAATTATACCATTTTACCATAATATCACGTGGAATTCAGAGGGAAGGCGGGTTAAATTTTATTGGAGCATAGTTCTTAACCAGGTATACACTCAACTCTTACCCCAGGAATAAAACAGTAAAAGAACAAAAAAGTAATAAACCGGGAAAACTCACCAGCAAGAGGTAAGTAATGAGAATTTTGGCCTTTCATTCGAATTTCAATCAAGTAGAAATAACAAACAACAAAGAGCTCAAGCCTGGAAGATGCATGGTGAAGTTTGTCCATTCACTTTAAAATTCTACTGCATGAAGATAATTCTCCCCAGAGATGAGCACTTCCCCGTCAAACATCTGCTCTCAGAATAACTAAACGTTTTCTTCAGAGTAAGGAGACCAGAGACGCTTTACAGAATACTCGTAACATAGTGGTATTAGATCACTCAGGCAAATGAATCTCGGAATACCCCGAGGGCGAATCGTCAAGACTAGTACACGATCGCTGCAATTAACACCATTTAAACAGGAAAAAACCAACGTGGAATATTCCCAATCTCATTTTTTTTGTGCAACTCCACAGAATGACCCTGTAAACTTGGAATATTCATGAGATCAAGAAATTTAAAATACTAAAAATTGTACACTATAATCATAAATGCCACCGGATTTCGATGCGAAGTTATTTCCAAAACTAGTGTAATAAATAGTTGCTTTTCGGGAGTGATGTCCTGTTAAGTGATTGTGATTTCTAGTCCGTTTACACGAACTTAAAAACAGTACGGGTGGGACTTGCCACATACTGAACCCCACGGATCCCGAGAGGAGGGCAGAAAGGAAAGAGCTATTAACGCGCTCTTTCCGACTATTCTGGTACCCATTAAGTCTCGTCTACAGCTCCACGAATGAGTGGTCCCGCATTAAGGTGCAGCCAGATTTTGAACCCAGGACCCTAGGTCAAGCATTCACGCTCCGTCTCTGTCACGCGCAATCACTAAGCCAAGGAGCCTTTAGTGTGAAAAAATTGCAAGTTATTTATTTAGTCGTTGAGCATCTATTGAGAATACACTCTAAGGAATTAACTAAGTCCCTGGGTGCTTCCACAATGGATGATGTCACATAAATTGCATCATACCTCAAAATAAAAACATGTGGCCTAAAGAACTCTCTCGTCTTAACTATCTGATCTGTACGTGAACAAACTGAAATACTCCGCTTCAAATACAGATTTTATGCTTAATTAATTTATAAAAATAACAGTTTTAATTTAGTGAAAAAGTATTTTTTTTATATTTATTTTAACAACTAAAAATACCGGTACAAAGGGAAACAAATAAGAAATTTAATAAAACGTTACCAATTTGAAAACAACTTTTTATGTTAAAAATGTTTTTCAAATCTGTTTCTTCTCGTTTCTTTTCGTAAGTTTCCCAACACGGTCACAATAAAAAAATGTTAAACTTTCAACTGTCCTTTCTCCGATTGTAAGTGGATCACAGTGAATGAAATTCCAATGTAAACAGCTCTTACGTTTTGTGCAGGTTATTGTTATAACGACTTCTCACCTGCAGGTGTTACCACCAACGACTTAAAAAGATCTTAACATCATTCTGACTTGTCTCAGCTCTTCCATAAGACGCGTAATGGAAAATATTACTGAACAGAGCACTTATAGATTTAACTGAATGACTTATAAACTTTTCTGCTAGCTGAGAGTGCAAGGAATTTTGTGATTTTAGCGACATCGTAATACTGCTTAGTGCAAACTGAGAGACAGAGCAAACGATCCGGGCGCACACCGGCGACATTTGCATTCCACCGCGAATGGATCAAGCCATTACATTGAAATTACCACACTCAAAATCGCTTCTCACGACTATGACGTGTGTCTCGCGTATCGGCTAATAAAAACTTTTTTTTTTTAAACCTTGCGCCTTCTCATCAACGGACGGCCGCAGGAGACGTGCGCGGAATTCTAAAAAGGCGAGAGGGATAACAGGAAAGAATCTCATTCGATAAATTACAGCCGGTGCGACGGTTACGGACCAAACCCTGGGCGGAAGAAAGAGAGTTGGACGGGAAGGGGGGAGAGAGAGGGGACTTTTTACCGACCGTAGACACAGCGAAGCCAGGGGAAGGAGACGACTCCCTGCTCTGCTGACACCCACACAAACTCGGGCGCGCTCGCGATGGGGGCGACTCCTCGGAGTATTTTTGGAAAGGCAGGTTCGCGAAAAGTTGACGCACGAGGGAGCCCGAGCGAACCTGAGCGAACGGCAGAGGGCGACCGAGGGGAGACCGAAGGGAGTGCGGCGGAGAAGGGGAAAAATTGAATCACACAAATGTTCGCTCTTCACGGACAGGTATCAATTAACCGCGGAAGCACTTAAATTAAGTGGGCCATTACGAAGTTATGAGGTGCGAAGAGTGATGGGGGGAAGTTTCCGAGAATGGGAGGAGTACGGATGCTGCGGTGGGAACGAGGAACAAGAGATACTAAACATCCAAACAAAGAGGATAAAAGGAGTTTTGATCGAGAGACGTGACCGCGAGATCGTAAGTTAGTTCCATGGGAAAAGGCGTTTTCTTAGAGCAGTCCATACCTGAGATATTCATATGAAATATCAGTGGCAGTGGTAATTCCTAACGCACTACAAACTCTTTCCGATATCCTTAAATGGCAATGAAAAATAACTTGCAACGATCTAAAATCGCAAGGGAAACCAGCATAGGGGCACTAGGGTCAGTTAGCACTTGGAAGAACGAGTCTTTCCGAAGGAAAATCACGTGGCTCTTCTTATTTACTTTTTCTAAAACATTCATCATCATCGTATTTCAATCCTAAGATTGGTTTACTGCAGCCCTCCATTCTCCCCTACT
>LYUA01000569.1:56323-67593 GCA_002093875.1 Calopteryx splendens | reverse complement strand
CCCCAAAGGAACTTTCCCCTCCACTCGCTACCGTTCTGCGCATCGAAGTTCCACCAGCTTTGGAACAGACTCTAACAGATGTAAACAAAATAAAAATCGCAAAAGAAAATCAAATTGTGCACTGCTGACAACCTTCGGCTATAAGATTGAAACCACTTAGTTATGCATTCAACAGTTAGTAAATGGTCATAATATGGTTTCTTAAATTTAATTGTCAGTAAGCTTATCTTATAACTACCTAGCCGAGACTTTTAAAAATGTGTCATTATACCTGCCCTTAAAACTATTAAATAATCTATCGAAAAAAATCAAAAAAATGTCTGTATTTTCTTCCTGACAACTGAGTTTTCTCATACGTATGAATGCATACGTTGTTATACTAACACGACTTCTGAAAACTTGAGATGCCAAAAGAAATCCAGTTCTCTTGAAAACTTGGGTATTAATGTGATTTTGGTATCATTTTCAGTTTGAGAGGATCAATCGACTCAAACAAGATTCTTAAATGGAATCATTCAATCCAGCAACCATTGAATCTAAAATTATGCCAATGTACTTAATTATTCCTCATATACTTTAATAGATGAAGAGGACAATCATAAAACATATTTTCTCTTTTAAGATGAAAAGAGAGCCCCCAAGGGCTTTTCCAAACTTGCAGATCATTCTCAAATTATGAGGTCATGGGCCACAAATTAAAGCCTTAACTCTAAAGCCTACCTCACTAAACTTATACAATATAAGAGTATACAACTATCTTCTGAAGAACATCTGCACTTGTACTGCTATGGGTTATTCAGTAGGCTAAACACTTTTTCTTAATATCTACCTTCAATCATATGAACTAAGCACAAATTCCCAGTGGAAGGTTCAGGGTCATTACCATAATTACAAAAACCTATTATTCTTTTTACACTAAAATCCTAACACAAACTTCCCCTTATAACTAATCCATATATTACTAAAGATCATATATTAAATAAGAATAACTCTTATTTAATCTATCTTGATTAATACTCTTATTTAATCTATGTTAAAGATTCATTAAAATTGGGTACCAATTTCATGGTACATAAGTATATTTAAGAGGAATTCTAAATGGACAGTTTTTCGACTGGGAGAGAGAGGATTAAATTTTGGGTAACAATTAGAGGGAAGAGTATGTCTATCTCTACTCTACATTTGCAGTTGTACCTACTTTTTAACCTGAATCCAAAACCTCAGCACATATTACATATTTAATTTAATGTGAATTTAGTATAAAAATCCAAAATTAAGTAAAATCGAAGCATACTGTGATCTTTCATGCTATCTGGGACAGTTAGGAGGTATGAGGAACCATTTGGAGATCAAAGGGGCACCAGTTGATGTAATGGGTAATGGTCACTTTTATAAATAAGAATACAATATTTATTAGCAGACAGATGAAATTCCTTTTACATTAAAAAACCTATTCACACACTATTTTTAGGACCCCTGAAATCCCTCCCCAGCTTTTCTGGAAGTAGGTTGTGATGTAGAGCCACTAGACAGCTTTCGGAGGGATATAGGGTGTCCGGTGGTAGCAATGGCTCAACCATACAGCTGGCCCTGAAAAATAATTTGAAAGAGCAGTTTCTGCTTGTAACCATACTCAGTCAACTGCAGTACCACTCTTAACCCTCTCAGTGTTTCTGCCAGCGGTACTAGCAAGAAAAGCAGATGGTAATTTGATAAAAGGTATTACCATGGGAAAAACAAATTATGAAGTTATTGTTTTAGATACCATATGCATTTTTTTAGTTTTTTTATAAATTTAATTCATTAATAATAATACTATTCTTTTAGATCACCTGAAAAGGAAATGTAATTACAAAATATAATAAGTTACAGCACTTTTAACTATGGCCAACATATGAGCTGATAAATCGGCCCGCCACACTTTTTGCCCAAGATGCAAAAGCCAATATATTGGCCCATCGTACTAAGAGGATTAAGGATTAGTTTTATGAATGCTTGATAATAAAAAAACGAATTCATTCTCAAGTCATCATGAGATCACTTTCTTTTACTCACTGAAATAGGAGAAAATTAAGATCTATGCATCAGATTTGGTTTAAATATATGGGAAATATTAAAATTTTTCATTTTGTTCTTTTCTTTCCTCTCTTGGAATTCTGTGAAAATCTTGCCACAAATATTAGAATACATCCCATAGAAGAAGAGAAAGTGAAAATCATTCATTCATGGCTCATGAAATATGTACCTATACCAAATAAGCAGCATTGTTCACAACTGGATTATTTACACCACCCTTAAACATTTTCTCATGGTACTGGGAAAAAACAACAAAGGACAATCATAGAAAAATTGAACATCTAAGAACCCAAGTTATAGAGAAACTTTTGTGTGAAATATTTCTGTGACACATTATGTTTCCTCAACTAATGAAATGTAAACATATATACCCAATGTAAACATACCTATTTTCATATTTAAAAAAAATTCTTTATTCTTCATTTTAATTCAAAAACTTTAGAAGTTTTCACGATAAGCATTGGATAAGGCAGAATTTTTTTTGTCTAAAGCTTAGAAATTAATCGGTTTGAACTATTTCACCGAGTGGTAATATTTTATGAATTTCAGAAATTATAAGAACTTACAGGGGCAAAGAAGAAGTAACATTTGAATTACTTGATAGGTATAAAACAATATTCCATTACCATCTACTCATATTGATCTAGAGAAAGTATGCACTTTAGATGTATAATTTTTAATTCTTTGCATGCTTGTAAAATATTTTGCTTCCAATTCAAATGATAAAACAACATTTTAGGTACATTTCACATTAGTTACATACATATATAATACAGGTGATATGTTTCAAACAATGTCATGTAACTATAGATAGTAATAGTCACCTTCAATGTGTCATAAAAAATACTCATTCAACCTCATGTAGGTACATTGGACATATGCACCAGTCACATGCCACTGAATATGGAAAGTTAAATACATTGTAAATATCATGAAAACAACCTAATTACAAACGGTCCAAATTATTGAGTAGGGTATGAAATACCTGAAAATTGACAGCAGTATGAATGAATAGTTTTGTCGATGATATAAAAATAATTAAACATAACAAAGGAGACACAGTAGCAGGCCCCTTCCTACCAGTTATTGCTGAAACACAAAAGAGTTCCAATAAAGTTACTAAGTAGCAAAATTGTTACAAGCATTGTAGCAACAATCATTACACAGAATGAAATTAGAAATATGGTGGTGTAAAGTTGAACAACACAATGGTGCATAATACTCTAGGAGCATGCTTACATGTTGTCTCTCGAATATGCTTCCAACTCTCAGTAACAAGGAAATGAAGACAGTCTTTTAGTACATATAAATGAAAATACCTTCGGAAAATATACCTTAGTAGCACTTCAGGAACAAGTGAGCAAGCATAACATTTGAAAATTCACTTTACCTTAAGATAGTATTTTCGCTTACCCATGGATACTTAAATTGTTTTATTTTTCATCTGAAATCAATCATGTTTTAGGTTCTCAATTTATCGAGATTATCGACTTCCATTTTACTATTTGAAGGTCAATCTTTAGACAGCTAATGGGAGATGATAATAAATTTACCAAGGAGTAGTGAAATTGTTCATTACATATAGAAACTATTTCATAATAATCTTTGTAATTATTACATGTTTTAATGGTTAAGCACCTACCCTACATTCCCATGTACAACACACAGTCATGAATAATGTTCTCATCAACCTTATTTTTCTCTACTCACCAAAAATTTACAGGAAGACATTCACTTTCACATTACTTAAAGGACACCCAGAGAACTTTAGACAATTACCTTACTTCTTCAAGAAAAACCCTAGGAATTCCTTGTTTTTCAAACTGAAATATGCCTAAATTTAAGATAATGATAGGAGGACCATGCCAAGGGGTGATGGATTTAACTGAAACTCGGCATTAATGCTCTCCTTAACTCCCTGATAGCAAAAATCCACCATTTGGCCACAGATGAGTTACAGTTTATGAGAAAAATGAGTAGGTATATGTATGTATAAGCAAACAAATTATTAGCATAAATTTTTGCCGCAGGATGCAATTTGGCACTGTAGAAGCATACTTGGCTGATACAGCAAAGTTCCATTGTCCAAGTCCACATAGTTGAAAGTATTTTTTGTCTTTATTTAAATACTTTCATGTATATTGCAATTGCAAATATTCATTGTTTTTGTTGATTTTCTGATTAAGCATAATTGTTATCAATTCTGGTATTATTTTAAGTTTTTCAAAATGTAACAAAAATAATATTCTTTGCCTCAAAATTCTCTCTTTTCAACTTTCATTCTCCTGTTCACTCATTCCTGTGACCAAAAAATTAAGAGGAACAAGAATGACAGGTAGTAGTGATATTCATTATCCTTTGAACAGGTCCTTCCTGAGTTAGGGTTGAAACATGAAATCATGTGACTTTTTCTGGATCAATAATTCCAAAAATGGCTTTAACAATGCTGAATGGTTCCACTTTATACATTTACTAACTAAAAAACTTGTCATTAAAGGCCAATTGGCTTCTTAGCATTCTTAATCTTAAATTATCTATTTTTTTACACACATGCCCTTTTGATAAATTTTTATTGTAAATTCAGGGTGGTCATTGAAATTCAATCATAAAGTTCCCTGGCTTTACCAGGCATATCCAATACATTCACCAACTTCAAAAACTGCCATGAAATTCAAACACTAATGTTTTTATCAGGTTGACTTTATAGTATTGCCTGACATTAACATGCTTTGCTTTAAGTTTATTCTGAAGGACTTTCGCAGATATATAAAAAACAAACCTCGAGCAGGAATCTCTCAGAAAACTTAACTCTTCCAAATACAAGCTCATTTATCCACTGTCTAACTAATAAAAATATTACATTATCATAAATGTTTGTGAAATAAATATAAAACTTTAGTGATGATAAACTATAATCTCAAATTACATCCACTAGATAATATAGGTGTTTTTATCTCGCACAATAATGTTTATATTCTGTGCATGACTGTTCTCCCCTTAAGTTGGCATTTTAAAAAGTATTCTTTGATCTAAATTGAAACAAACTGTTTAAAAATAAAAATTAATTTTATTTTCATTGAAAAACTGCCGCATATACAGTGAAATCCACTATCCACAACTTTTCCATGATTTCCCAATCGCTGGCCACCCTGTACATTAAAAAAATATGCACCTTTCGCATGTTTCCTTGTCTTCAACTTATACTCAAGTCAAGGGTTTTAGTTTACATTTTGTACTGAAATGTATTCAAAACTTCCTAATATTCAGAGATATACTATAAGACATACTAAGAATACGACTAATAACCCTTCATAAACCCAATATATAGTGATTTGATTTATCTTTTAATTTATGCTTTGTTCACTTTAGGATTTGATGGAATTTTTAAAAAGTACATAGCACTTTTTATGAATAATGGGCACTAAAGAATTCTGAAAAGTGCACAAAAAAAATGATATCACACTTGCATTATATATGGGAATTTAGGGTATGCACTCATTAATTGCTGATTTCATAGTTGGTATTTCTTGTCATTCAAAACTTAATTTTATAGAAAATTCTGATTAAAAAATTTTGTTAAACTGAAAATAATACTCCTTAATGGAAAACAGGATAGCCCATTGATACATGCAATTTCTCAGAATAATATGATCACTACCTAAATATAATATGATATATGAGATAGTCTAAATACTACGGAGGATATATGTAGTATGAAACTGCCAAAATATCATAAAAATCAATTTTTTTATTTCACCATTCAATAAAAGTTGATGGTTAATAAGATAATCGAGTGGGTAATAAGATATTTACAAAATATTATTCTTGGCAGTTTAATACTCAAATTCCAGAACAATTTTCATTGAGCCTCACAATATTAAACAAGGGTGACACATGATATTTATCCAAACCATCATAAATACTTTTGGCTTTTATTTATACCTACTTATTACATTCAGAAGCGAAAATACTACCTTAACACAACTTATCAGACTGTATTTGTGTTCAGCTGAGAGATTTGGTTTAGTGCATATGAAGAAAATGTACCATGCTGCCATTTCCATACTGTTGACTGAATTCCTTTTGAAAAGAAGAGCCAGAATACGTCATTCAAAATTCTTTCCTCATCTAATTATGCTCCATAAGCTTTGAAATCTCTTATGATGCCTAACTTTATATGAATAAAATAATTTTATGTAGTCTGGAGTTCACCGTTTCCTGTCAACAGACAACTGAACATGGTGACGACAAAATAAACCAATGTGGCTGGTAAGTACACATTTACCACTCAACTAAGGACATCACAATGATTACCCATGTCTCTCAAATCATAGCAAAAATCCCATGAGCAACACATAGGTAAACACATATATATGTACTTTGAGAATTAGATTCAATAAACAATGAATACACTATCTCCTTGGTGATCACATGTGCTTTCAAAAATCACATTCCCCCCTTGGGGTGGCAAGCCGTAACATGTGTCAAATGGTCACTCGACAGCGCACACACATTCACACGAACACACATACACAAACACATGAATGAGTATCAGACAAAATATACAATGATGTCACATAAAATAGTCTTGTTGAGAATATATCCATGTTTCCAAGCTGGAAATCAGGAATGTTATGATGAATCTGCAAAATATGCACAACTGTGTGTTCGGAATGTGGAATCTACAATGGTTCACACAATTGCCTATGGCCGCTTATGGAGAGGTATACCAATAGCCCAACAGACCAATGGTCTTGGAGCCACCAACACATGAAATCAAATGCTTAGTTCTGGAGGCCTGAAAAATGAGAGAAAGTGAATTAGAGTTGTGGAAACATGAATAAAAATCATTCATTGGGAGTTATCAATGCATACATGTATAATAATATGCACACATACTGACTCTTTACTTGGAAAAAAATGCAAATAAATACATCAATAAATAAGTCATGATTTGATTAATCCACAAAGATCAATACAATGTTACACTTTGTTCAAATTGTGAGGTTATGGCTTGCTTATCAACACTTAAAAAGTGATGCATTAAAAGAGAATGAAGCTTCCTACTTATTCATACTCATAAAGAATATATAAATAACAGCTTTATTACTGTAGACAAAACCAAAGCTTTTGTCACCAGTGCCATTGGTCCATTTTAGAAGTAAGACCCTTAGTCCCTAAAATGGATGAATGGGTAGCTGTTGGTCAACTTGAAAGTATTGCTTGGTCTCACATGGTCCACAACAGCACAGGACATAATTATATATGGCAGGAACAAAAACCTCCAATGTGGGATTTAACAGCCATGCAGCCCAGCAAAATACTCTAATTGGTACCTCTGACCTTTCCTTCCATCCCCTAATCCCATTCTTTCTATTCCTTCCATGTCCACTCCCACCACCCACAGTGGCCTCACCCCATCATGAGTCTCAGTTCCACAAGATTTGGATTTGTCTATACCAACCATGTTGAGTACGACTTCTACCTTGAATAATTTAATTCTATTATAAATATTACTGATTGTCAGGAGCATATCTAAAAAATGTCCAGTACAGAGAGATATATATCCAAATCAAGAAAATTTAGCATTTATGGTGTTATGGCTGTTACCAGAGTCATTAAGTATGCATTCTAAATAGTCATGACTATTGTTCTGCAACCATCTCATGATGTCAAGAAGTTTCTCAAAAGTTCACAAGGATGCATAACAGTTCTAAGAGATGATCCAAAACTGAGATTTAAACATTGGAACACCTATAATAAACACCATCACTTGGGTACAAAAATGTAAATAAATTAGAATAAAAATATGCTGCTAATAAGAATAAATAACCAAACATATAGAAAAATGTAAGTACAGTGGAAAAAAATTAGTCCACCAGGGCAAAACTTGAGGCTCATGTGGGGAATGACACCCACGAAACCTCCTCCAAATCACAGTTACACAATATCTACAGTTCAAAAAGAGGATGAGTTTGCTTTGTGATATGTTGCTTGCTTTACAATGTCTCTAACAACCAGGGAATAGATACTTAGCTTCAAAACATTATATACATCTTCTATCTTTTACATGCCTCCACCCTCTAATTTACATGCAGAGACTCTCAGAGTGGTCATCTGGATATTTGAAATGCTCAATGAGCTCTGATGCTTAAGTGTTGGCGATCAAAGTTCAAAGCACATAAAATATCATCAACTTTGTTGGTGATGTTGCTGCTTACTAATCCAATTTTGCATCACATACTTTGTTGTCTCAGTCATTGCATGGCCTAATTACCTAATTTATTTCATAAAAAAAACACTTCAATGAAAATTGTAGGATGGGAGTAAAAGATAAGGTGATATAATTTGCTCCAGTGAGAAATTTCACAAGATCCTGCTGAACAATAGGCTCTAATCCACTGGCCCTGGCGTTAAACTATTTCTGTTACTTTATACTGTTTACTTAATTTATGAGATCTTATATAATGGGTTGTGAACATTGCATCCAATTGCCATTGAGAGTGGTTGAATTTTCCTCGAAAAGATTTCAACTTACCTACATGCTACCTTTGTATAAGTGGTATGACTAGTAATGTGGCCACCATCATCACAAGCAATGCCATCTGAGACTGCATTGCTCCAGCACCACACACAGGATCATCGTGTAACCTCTGCTGCTGTGCTGCAATTTGGTTCTTGTATTGCACATCCGATGGTTGGATATCATCTTTGCATCTGTCACCCACCGCCTCAAGCTTTTCCTGAATAAAAAAATATTGCATAAGTGAAACCTAAGACTAAAATTCCAAATGATCAACAATCATCCTTTTTCATATTCTAGAAAAGGTGAATTTCAAACATAGAAACAATATTAAGTACTTTTACACAGGAACATATAACTTTCCATTCCTCTGTAAAATATCTTCGGTTAATTCCTTATCATGCATTTGCAAAGGGTTATATGCATGATGGCACTCCGCAGCTGTGATATAAACTCTACCAGCTCAGGTGCTATTTTCTAAATATGCTAATGATCATGGGTTTAAGTGTTTGCTTTCAAGTTTTACTATATTCTCATGTGCCAAATCAGGGATAAAAATTGCATGCAATAAACCTTCATGTCAGAGAAAATGGATAACATTTCATTCTTTGTCCATGTTTAATTTCTAAGGATGTTTGAATATTGCTCTCGCTATATGTAAAAAAACAATTTTGAATGCAGTACTCCTTTTTTTGATTAAATAATAGAGATAATATAGGTTGCAAAGAAATACAGATATTTTATATCTCTAAGACATTCTATCTCCAGCAGTCAAGATATATAGGTAATTCAAACAAATATGCATTATAAGGGTTATTGATGAGCACTAAGGTAAACCAGTTGGTAATTCCAATTGCCAATAGCCAAGAAAGCCACTGCAAAAAAAATTTTAGCCACTATTTATACCATCAACCAAATTCTATGCATATACTTGTTAAGACTTAATTCACTAGTTAAGTCCTTAAAACGTAATTCTGGTTGACAAATTTAAATGGTTGACAGGTAACAGATTTAGGTTTTATAATTCTGAAATTAAAAGAAATATTGAATAGGAAGATGCTCATATTACCTGGCATACATCCTTACAAGGAGGGCAAATGATGTTACCCTTGTGAAGCCATTCATTTGACCATATCTGGATTACCACAACTTGACCAGCGTAGAAGCAGGTAAATGTTCGATTCTCTACCTGAAAAACACAAATATTCCATTCTAATAAACAACACCGTGAGAGTCTTATGAACTTCTCATGAGACATGAATCAATGGTAAGTGAAGAGGCAAGTTAATGATGATAATTAATGGTGATGAATGTGCTGTTACACACTACATAAAGCTACTGAAGGAAAGGAGAGTTTTTTCTCTAAATCATCCACAAAAATAGGCACCATAAAATGCAGCATAAACATTCATGCATAAAATTTTAAAATACTAATAATATGTGAAAAATCTAGAACACCCTTGGGTATATGGTGAATGCAAAAATTAAAAAAAATTAATTTGCACGTTGCCGCAGTCCATTAAAAATGGGTTTTGCATTTGATATACGCAAACTTGGGAAAGTACAAGAAATAGCTACAAAATATTATTTTTACTATATGAAAAACTAATTTGTTTAGACAACTGAAAAAAGTTAACTTATAAGTTAATTTGAAATTATTTCAGAAATTTTCTTATTAAAAAATCAAATATGATTATTTTGTATTATTAGCACTTTCAATTATGATTAAATGTACACACATGTGAGCACTTCAAATAAATCCTCACATGAGTTACCTTTCACTTGCTCAGTTACAGGATATGTTTGCACAAAGTGCTAGGTACCTCTCTAGGTACTAATGACTCTAACATTTTACTATATAGTCAATCATTAGATAGTGTGAAATAATGAGCTTGCCTTGCTTCAGATGGCTGACTGGTGCAAAGCTAATGGCATCAGTCTTAACACTGATAAATATCAAATAATGCATTTTTCATCTAGATCTAAATCAGGGAGTTTTTTTATGTCAAAACAAGGAGTAGTCACTTGCTACTAACACTTTACTTGCTAAACACTTGCTTTACTAACATACTGGATATACTTCTCAATAAAAATCTCAATAGGGAAATTTACACATTACCTCTAGAAAAATAAATTAAATGCCACTTGCTTCTTATATACATAGTAATAATATTATTATTTTCATTCCATTGGGTCATATGGCCATGGATATCATCCTGAATTTCTTAAAGATACTGACATGTAGTGTAAATGTATTCTTGGTTTGTATGCACCTGTATCTAACATGAACTTATTTCTTTTTCAAGAATGCAGTAATGCACAATGTATGCCCTAATCTTGAAAAATAATGTTGTAATTGTGAATTTTCATATGGTGGGCATATGTATTTAAAATCAATGTGTGAAATTGGGAGTAGGTACTGACTGATTTAGTGTACAGTCTCATGCCTACCTATATTTGCGAACTAATCTCCAATGGGCATTATATCTTGTACAATCAAGCTTTCCATAATTTGCACCAAGATCTTTATGAAAATAAAAATTATTATTATTTAACACCGTTCACCACAACTGTCATTCACTTGATAATTTTATAATGCTATAACCAACTGCTAACCAACTAGGTTATGAGATTCTCGAGACATAGGAAACCTAAGTTAAACATTAAATTG
>LYUA01000569.1:17978-30805 GCA_002093875.1 Calopteryx splendens | reverse complement strand
ATAAATCAATGGTAATGCTACAGGAATTCGTAATAAATAAGAAAACAGAGCATTTTTACATTTTGCCGACGAAAAGCTTGAACCAATGAGGTACGCATAATAAAAGAGTACACTAGTTAAATTGAAGGAGTCTAAAGATAAAAAAAACATAATGATTGGAAAAAGGCTGCTAAAATATAAAAAAATCGGTTATTTTTGTTTGTGAAAGTCTATCACAAACGGCAATTGAAAAAATGTTGTGAACCCATAATGGGTATAGTGTACAAACTTAAACGATGGAGCTAAAATATATCCACTACAGACAAAAGAGAAAGAAAATTATAGGACAGTATATTTCTTTTAGATGGATCAATCTATAAAACATTTCACTGCCTTTTATACTTTAAATTCAACTTTCATTTTATTTCGACATAAATATAATACCGTTCAAAGGAAAAGATAAGTTGAGACTGGAGGCTTCTTAGATGGGGATAGAGAGGAGCACGGAGAAAATAAAATGGACGGAGACGAAGGCAAACAAAGAAGTTGTAGGGGAGGAAGAAGGCCGTTGAGGGAGATTCAAAGAATGCATGAAAAGCAGATGCATATCTTGAATGGATACCTTGAAATGGGATTTTTAAGGCTGAGATGGAAGGGTGAATGCTGAGTGAGCGTCGTAGAAGAAGGAAAAGAATAGGAATTTTGGACGGCACTAAAGGGATTAACACTAAAGGGAATGGGAGGGCACAAAGTATGTGGATCCGACAATGGGTTTAGTGCAATGCATGTGGGATGCTCTAACGATAAATCTAAATGCGTCGGTATCCGAGTCGAAGTTTTGAGTAGTTTTTTTTATAAGAATGACAAGGTAGTCGGAGATTTTTAGAATATTTACATAACTCAAAAAAAGTGTATTCAAACTAAAAGCATCAAGCAATGGACGGATTGCATTCATTGGCCCGCATTAGAGAAAACAAACGTTTACTGATGCGCTGAACTCGGCAGACAATTATAAGTAATTTTAAGCAATGAGAGAAATTTAATCTATGTTAAATATTTCTTCTGCTATGCTCTTATGTTTAATACTAACTACGCTTTAAGGAGAAGACAGACTGATAATTTTTGGGAGGGGGAGAGGTTAAATGGGAAGTAGAGAAAGGGTCCAGACAGGTTTGGAGATGGAGATTGAATGAATGATGATGGGTATAAGATTCCTGTTTGTGTCAGTTATGCAGGGTTTGATGAGGTCCAGGTTAGATTAAAAAGAAATTCAATAAGATAAATTATTTCCAAATGTTCATTCTTCGGCCAAGAAAAACACGCTATAAATGAGGCTAATAGACTTCAAAGTGAGGACTGCATACCGAAGCTCTTTCCGGAGCATAGTCGTGGGAACATTTGGGCGCGACCCCACCTAATTGAACCTAGGAACTATGTAACTGCCACGCATTGTTTTTCAAATTCCTCTCGACGCAGTACCGCAGAAATTACCTTTACCGTGAAATTAACTTGGAAAACGGTTTTAAAATAAAGATTCTCGCACAACCTGTCGTCATGATCTTGCGGAATCTCAATTTTTTTTAACTAAAACAGATAGACGCGAAACAATTGTGTGAAGAAAATCACTCGTAAAAATTCACTTGACGAGGATTAAAAATCGGATCACCCAAATTGCCGATGAGGTAAGCTTAAACAGTTGCATCGCCAAGACCGTGAAAGTGTCCCCCCCCCACCCACAACGGTTTGTGCCCACCTCATTTTTAAACCACATGCACACCTACGTTCTGAAGGTTTCTAATTATTCAGACACTAGAACACAACAGTTACTTCAAGGCATCAGCAACCCCCTTCTCCTCCTACTGGTATCCTCGCATGGGATGAGTTCAAATGACAAAAAGCAGCAAAAACAAGTGAAAGTATGACGCTCACTTGAGTCTCTAAAAATAGCCGTTTCGCCGCTTGCCTCAGATATGCATTGAGATACGGGAGGTTAGATGCATTTAGGGATAAGGTGCACAAGCTGTTACATTCACCGCGTACGTCAACGAGGTGACTATAACACTCGTAATAAGCGTTGATTTCGAAACCACCGGTGGCCTAATATCCTGCGTGCCCTCGTTGCGAAAGTCCTCGATGGGATTACCTATGGATGGGATCAATCAAAAAGTCGGGGAGAGGTCCAGTTCCGGTGGGTTTAATGAATAGGAGGATGCCGATCCGTCATTATCTACCGAGACGGGGAGGGGTCAAGTTCCGGTGGCTCTAATGAATAAGAGGATACCAACTCGTCATTATCTACCGACATGCAAAATGAATACAAGCAAAGGAAGAGCAAAGAAGCACGTCAAGACAAAGGAGAGCAAGGGAGGAAAAGGAATCAAAGGAAGTGTACGTCCAAGGAGAGAAAATCGGCGCGTTGTTTTCTGCCAACGACGTAGATGTAGTGGATGAGAGAGAAGTGGATCTGAAGAAGACTCATCTGAACTTGGAAACGATGTTAAAAAAGTACATCTTTTTGGATTAAGAAAAAAAACTTATTTCTGCTCCAGAGGGAAACACAAATATAAAGCTGGGCAATCCAAAGTAAGAAAGAGTGGACTAATTTTTATAAATGGAAAGAAAGAAAATCAGCAGCGATGGAAGAAGGACGTAGTGGAATATCCCACACAGAGGTGTTCTATCATCAGAAAATTCCATTCACAGCCCAAAACACACCCTTTGAATAAAGGAAACAATTTTCATAAAAGCGAATTTCGAGTGCACGCTTGTTCATGATCTGCAGAAAAGAGAATATTAAAAGCAATGAAAGTGTGTTTGCCGCAGCTGAATGATAGATAAAGACCAAATGGAAGAAATCGAATAGCGAACAAGGAAATTATAAGAAAAGTGTCGACGGAAAAAGTTCTAATGGAAACTCCGAAATTAAAATGGGGAAAACGTAAACGGGCACATTTTGAGACACATCATGGAGATGACATTTGTCGGAGTAGGAGTGAACGAAAAGAATTACAGAGGAAGATTATGGATGAGCTAACATGGAAGAAATAATACCACACGTGCTAGCGAAGATATATAAAAGACATGAAGAGGCTAGCCGACAGAAGAATTCAGTGGAGAGCTACGTAAAGCCAATCCTATAATTTAGATGTTGGCTGAAAGACTTATTATGCTGAGGGTCAGGAGTTTACCACAGGTAACATTTTCCGGAAATTTTCCTGCTTCCACTTGCGTGACACATGTACGGAGGTCACTTCAACGCAGTATGCCGTCCGTCGAACGATACGTTAAGCCTCTCTGGTCTATATGGTTAACCCTTTTCAGCTCACGGTTTTTTCCTGAAGGTAAAATATCTTGAAAGTAGGTGGATGGAGAATGCATTTGAATGAAATTAATTTAATAATTGAGGATACGTCGGTGTATTATCTGTAGGTATTTTGAACAAGTATTCATTAAAAGCTTAGGCTAAGGCCAACGGCAATTTTCTCTCCACCCTTCCTTTAATTCCGGATTCGTATGCGTCGCAATTAAACAGCTTTTCTAAATTACGCAAAAGGTATAGGTAGCTAATCAGCCAGGTGTTTCCTAAAATTACTGTTAATGTGAATGGGATTTTGGGCAAGTCAAAGGCGATATTTGTAGTCTATGTTTAAAGTATTCTTCAGTTTACGAATTTTTTAAATTTTTTTAACGAAACTTATTTGATTCGACCACATTAAAGCGCGTTAAACAACGACCCATTAAGGTATGGGCACCCAAAAAAGTCGAAATGGTTCGTGAAAAATTAAGCTACATTCGCTAATTACCAGATAATCTATTTAAGTGCACTTAGCATAGACCGTACACAGTCGACAGGCTGGTCCAGATAGAGATTTTTACGAGCTGGGGAAGAGCGCCAATAAACATCGATCGATTAGCTCAATTTCGAAGCTTTAAATGTGCTTATCCCATATTTAGTTTCACAGCTACGAGGGCCAACAAAAAACTGCCAATAAACAATTATTAGATTCAATAATAATGGTTAAAGTACACACAAGGTTAAATTCATACACAGGATGTTCCATTTGTCCAAGTTTGCTGTAACATTCGAAAGTGACCACCAATATCTTCAAAATAAAGGCAGCTTGACAGTCCAGGACAAATTTCAGAATGCACTAAGTCCTACGGCGTGTGAAATCTACATAATCAGAGGGAGAGGAAGGAGGGGTAATTCCTTTACCTCTGCCGTTTGTTGCTCCCGGGAAGATCTGGGGAAGTACCACGGATCTTCATAACGCTCGCGCGTTATCACCATAGTTACTTTTACCGTTCTTTACATTTCTCACTGCGGAACCCAACATAACATAATTTCGGGCCATATCACGAACCATCGGAACTGGGTCGTAAGATCCCTGATCCCAAACTGTGCTCCAGAGGAAAATTATGGATAGCGATAATGCGTAAAAAATATTTGAAATCGTGTTTCTGGGACGGAGAAATATATGCAGCTTGGGTTTGTGGTAGAAGTATTCTGAAGCATCGCCCATGTTCGAACCTGGTAGCCTCCGTCAGTAACCCAGCACTTTACCCAATGGGCTAAAACGGCGCAACCTTTGACGGTAATAATATATAAGCACGAGTGAGTCATGACATCACTAGATTGGATGATGCACATGTAATAGACGAGCATGAGAGGAGTGTGCTATGTTGGTTTGACAATGTTGAGAGAATGAATGAGTCAAAACACCAAAAAGATATTAGAGAGAAGACTAAATGGTCTGAGAGGAAAGGGTAGAGCTCAAATATCAAGAGTGAACGTAGTAGTAGAGACTCTCCGAGGAATGCCAAACAGAAAACTGAGGAACAGAAGAACATGCATGAAAGAATTTATGAATGCGATGGAGGCGAAAGAAGTACGCAAGGACAGAGCAGCATGGAAAAGATTGAGTAAAGGAGTAAGTTTCTAGGACAATGTTTCAACGCATTGAGCAATAATTTTTATAGACGAAATAATAAAATTCATCTTTAAACGAAAGAATATTACTGATGCTACTTGAAAATTAACATGGACAAAGGTAAAAAAAACTAAATAATACCATTTTTTTTAGCTCATATCTACTTCCACACTCTACAACCAGACATGAATGAAGGATATTACGATAAAAATTACCGATTCCCGCCCCACTTACAACGGACGGCGTTTGCCTAAGGTATTCGAAGCTTATATTCCCAACTATTTCACTGGGAGAAAAAAACGCAAGAATTTTTTCATGACAATGCACTGACGCCTGCGTCTCACCTCAATTGCAGCACAATATGCCGAAAGCGATATTCCCTGAGACCTCCTTCGCGGAATTTTCCACGCTCGGGAGAATGATGGAATATTGTCACACGAGCAACATTGAATATGACACTGAGGCTTTCGACACCAAACATATGAACATGTGACGTTATCTAGCACTGCTGCGAATAGAAGTCGAAATCTTTTCTATTCGAGCGTCCTACATAAAAATTTCCACAAGACCATTTGGCGGGTGACTTTTGCAACTACTTTTCCGCATCTGTGCTAGTGGCGGAAATATTTTTCCCGGCGTTCCCAAAGTTTGCGAAAAAATGTATTTCTATGAGATGCAGGGCATGAGAAGAAGCATTGCAAAAGTCAACTTTCTCTGTCCGTGCTATTCCTTCCGGTCGGTGGGACTGACTTCGAGTTGTTTCCCAATGTCGAACACCGGATTCAGCGATTTATTCGGGGAATATGTCGTAAATGCAGTTCCGTGCAGGAAAATTTCAAATAGCTTGCTAAAAATATAACCGCAACGTATGCTCATAAATAAAGAAAATAACTTATTACTATCATTTTAGAGTTCTTAGTTTATTTATTGAAATTACTTTCCAGCATCCTGCCTGGCGACGTTAAATGAGATTTAATGATCCCCCATATACGTTACCTCTTGTCTAAAAGGAAGAACATATAGCTAATTGAATGCATTAAGTACCGAAAAAAAAGTTTTTGAGCTATTTGCAAACTCTCCCTTACTCCAAAGAAAAGAGCAGGCAAAAACCTCAACGCAACTAACCGGCTACATTTGACGGAATTCTATTAAATTTATTCGTGAGTTAGATTAGGTACAGTTTTCCTACAGCTTAAAATCCCGTGTGTACTTCGAATACGAGAGTACTATTATTAACAGCTAATAAATATCCTTTCAGTTCAACGGACTTTCACACATCCCCTTTTTTATAGGCATTTCTGTAGGATAAATTTAATTCACTTCTTTAATACACTCTCTCCCAACTAGTAAATGATAAGAAAGGGCAAGTGAAAAAGAAAAATGAATTAAGAGGGAGGACGCGATGGAAAGGTTAATGAACCAGAAACCGACATTTCCGCTGATTTTTTGCTCAGATGATGATTAGTGTCACTGTTTTTTTATGACTTTCCCCGAGAGGGAAGCTTTCGTATTATTTTCGCAAGAATTTTCTAATGCCCTGTTAACTCTACATTCGTCCTTCCAAGAGCTTTCCGACCATTTAAGAGGTTTATTTCCTAAAGGTTGTTTTAAGTGAGGCTTGGTACTGCTATCTAGCTATCTAAAAACTTACCCTAGGTGCCGAAACCTAGTTTTATTACCCTAGGTACTGGTAACGAGGTACTGTTACTACGTACTGGCACCGATAATCGGTACCTAGGAACCGGAAATTCCTCGGATTCTTACCCATGGCATACCGGTACCTAAGTACCAATACCCAGGATTATTGCCCCGGATAGCGGTACTGTGATACCTTAACCAAGAATTCATACCCTAAAAACTGATATCTAGGTACCGGTACCTAGTTTTCTTACCCCTGGTTTTAAGGTTAGTCGTTGCAATGAAGTCAAAAGAACAGGAATACAACGGAATTAACCATGAAACGAACAATGAATACGATTCGCTCGAAGCTTTATAGCCTTTCATTAACATTCACCACATTCTCTGCCCATTTTATTCACTGGAAACCTTAATGAACAAAATGAAGAAAGTGGTACGAAAGAGTTATCGCTCAAGATCAACGCAAATATTGAACAACCAAGAGAACAAAAGGTGTAAAAAATTAATTTGGTTTGGTTCGGTCCGGCAGAATGCAATGCAAACAAAGCTGCATTGGGCTTCTGAAATAATGAATGCCATCCAATGCGAGCACTCCTAACTCAACCTGCTGAAGGCCGAGCCAACGTTCCTCCCCACTATAAAACCAGCAAAAACAACCAATGCTTTATTTAATAGTAATTATACTCAATCGTTAAATTAAAGAGAAACAAAGCTAAAAGAGCCAATAACTCTCATCTCTCATGTCCGAATGTTTCATGAACGCTTCTCTACCCGCTTTTCACTTAGTCGTTTTTAATACAGCACACAACCCACTAATTGAAAGATGAGCAAGACAGCCGGACCACAACCCACATTCACTCGTTTCAAAAACAAATGACCACATCCACCGCCTCTGAACTATTTTACGGTGCCCGCTACAGAAAATCGAAACCATATATTTTCCACAAGTTTTTATTATCCCGGTATACTGTTTCGCTACCCTGTTATATATTCATGTTCAACGCGTCGCACGTAACCACATTCACAACAAGTTATACATTCAAGGAAGGGGAGGAGAAAGGGGGGGGTGGACGGGAGAGCATGGTAGGTGTCCACTAACCCCAGCGATCCCCCTCCTCCCTTCCTTCTCGATGGCTATAAAATCTGATACAAATGCACACGCGAAATTGTTCACATGGTTTTACCACAGGAGAGCAAAGCGCATTGTATCGTGATAATTAAATATCGTGGAAAAATAAAAAAAATTCTCTGTGGAAATAAACACTTGCCGAAGAACGAAGCGTTTTATGGGCTCCTATCTCCTGAATCTATCAATTCTAGTTTATGCTAGTTCAAAGGATTAGACCTCAAATACGCGGAAGACCGCAGGAATTTTAAGGTCAACGTAAGCGTCCTCGATTGAATTTATTTATATTTTGTAAATATTTTAATCTCCATCCAGATTTAACGACCCGTGGATGGAATATTTTACAAAGAGAATAGCATATACGTGACCCCCAAACTTATTATTCTTGCAAGCGAAAAACATTTGCAGCTAGATTATTGAATACACATCTATTAATAGGTTAATCTACCGTATTCAAGAAATTAAAAGAGAATAAAATAGCGTAATTAATCCAATTACTGAATTTCGAATGAATGTGGGCACAGTAATATATTCAGAAATATTTCTAGACTCCACGACGCGGCGATTCATAGAGCGTCTATATGCTTTTAAAAAAAGCACATCAACCGAAAGGACAATTTCATTCACATGAAATTATTTTTTTAACGCCAGCACCAGGACGCGATAATAAAATGTCGAGGCCGACCGTCTTCATTAAAAGGTCGTATTCCTGAAGACCTTGCCACTTCTTATCGGAGTAGAATTACCATAATTTAAGAGGACTTATCAAGAGGTGATTTAGAATACGCTTCGCGAATCTAGGATTCAACGCAGGAAGATTTGATTTATGAATTGAAAAAAATACAAAGGAAGACTATCGGATCCGTTAAAAAGTGCTATGAACGGACAGAAAGTGTCACGAAGATTGTATTCTAGAGTTAGCCTACTGAAAGTATACAGATGGAGACAGAAACACGGAGATGAAATATGAAGCCCAGGGAGAAATTGTAGGTATCACCACATTACAGATGTGGGGGAGATGGCAACGAGATTGCAAGTACTGTCGAACTAATTTATACAAGGTACAGTTTTTTTTCTGTGTACAATTCGAGTTCACGAAAGCTGAAAAAAACAAGCGCAACGTTTTCAACTGCTCAAAAACACACGATTACTTGTTTACCTCGCGAGATGGTCATGTTTTCAAGTCGAATATACCAGGGATTTTAATATGAACTAAATGGCGTACTTGTTATCTTCTCACGTAAACAAAAGTGAAGCTGGGTCACATCATCCGCCACCATTTGCCGGTGAGGCATCAATAGCACATTTAGAAGTTTTATGGCAGTGGCTATTGGTAATATTCCTGGTATTTTAAATTTCCGTAGATTTATACAAAATGCCGACATTTGCTAAATGCTCCTGGCATTGTGGCTACAAAACAATCGATTTTAAAACGTTACGTATATCAGTTGGCTTGCAAGCAGAGAACCAAAACGGAATAAGTATTGTTCTTCGTTAATTAATTTCATTAGAATGCGAAAACTGCCCAAAAAAAATCCTTGTAACGTTTGCTACCATTTTTATTTTGCTCCGACGACAAAAGGCAGCCGATCACTTAGCTTTGCTTAAGCCGACTTAGCTTTGCATTCCATAGAAAAGTGCGCCATGCAGTTCGTATTAAAACTTTTGGAATAATCACGGATATCCTGAACATTTCACCAAAGATTCTCTAAATAGAGTTCTATACATTCAAAATTTTAATAAATGCGTACTTCTCACCAAATTTCCCCTAATTTGTCTTTAAAAAAGAGTGTATTTAACATGGGTCAAATGTTATGGCAGCGCTGACACCTTCAGAAAAAAGTTTAAAATATGAAGGAATGAACAGTTTTAAAAAAAATGCTTTAAATTTTAGTATAATAGTTTTTTCAACGAGATAATAATATGTTTTCCCCCGTTATTTTGGAAGATGTTGGTACTAAAAATTCCCAATATTTCGATTTTCTCGTCGATAAGGGAAATATGGCTCCTCGACTGAAATTCGATTGACGCTTGCTAATGTGTTTCTCAAGTTAGAGTCATCTGCTGATTATTAGCTATAAAGAACTTTACGTTTTAGGACTAATCCCAACACAAATAATATATAATTTGATATCAGAGATAGCTGAGGCTGAGACTTAGTGGAATTCCATTTTAATGATCGGGAATTCATTGCTGAAGATGTTACAGTGTAGTGAAACTGATTGAAAAATAAAGTCTTATTTTCCGTGGAAACGCAGTATTTTCCGTAATTCCTAATCACCAATATATATTATTTGGTGATTGATATCTACAAGCAATTAATACATTTTTTACCACACACTTAAGAATTACTTAGAAACATTGAGTTTTACGACATGGAATCACTTAGATGATGATTCTGCTTTCAGCAAAATAAGTAATATGATTTAACAGATACTCCAATAAGTTTACCATTGATAAATCAATTTGAATTTGATGTATCAGAATTATACCATTGGAAATAGTATTTATAATACAAACGCTTCACGTAATCAAACGCCTCAAATTTGATCATAAAATCACTATTCCCCGTAATGACTGTAAGCTAACACCCCTTTCTATACGCCTCTGTAGCGGCATGGGGGGTAACATTTAAATGATGTAGATTTCTCCAAGTATAGAACTCCTTGTTACTCACATTTATCACGTCCCGCTTCTTCTTGTCCAATCTGAAAACAAAAGAAAAGGAGACGTTAAAAAGAAAATCTTTTACAGCAACATATTGTCACAAGAATCACTTTGATAATGATGCTATAAGCAATAAATGATAGCATAAATCTGTAGTTGCATTTATTATGCACCACGCAGATGACGAAAAGGTAGATTAGTACCAGATTAGTATTTAAATTACCTCTCCAATCAAATAGATAAGTAAAAGAGTGATGAAGCATTCACTGTTCACTGTACTCACAGTTCGATAAACGAGCAAAATTCGCACAAGAATCGAGGGGGTTCAAAAAAAAGAACGTCACACAAGCTTAAATTTGATGCATAGCGAGATGAAACCGAGCATGCTGAGTCAGAATCAGAATATTCAATCAAATGAATAAATAAAGCATCGGGGCGGGTAAAGAAAACTTCAAACATGTTCAATTGCGAGGCACACAACAGTGCTCTCTCCAAGTCGTCTCTTTACATTGAGGTGGACTTTTATTACCATAATTTTACGGCACTGCCATTGATTTGAAAGTTCCGAAGTCACACGTGGTCGTTATTACGGGAGGAGATCAACAGCTGAGGTCATTTGTGCATTAAGGATTGGTGGGTTTGTTGGCTGTGGGTATGATATCAGGAGCGGAGAATGGGCGGAGAGAATCCCGGCTTCGGCTTTACCCTCTAATCTCGAACGAATCGAGTGATTCACAGATTTCCCATCCGACGGATTCAACACTGCAATAGACCTACTCCACACCTTTTGCCTACGGCTACATTGGCTTGAGTTACACCTTAGAAATATTAATTAAATAGAAAACATAAATCATTTACTTAAGGGGGATTATGGGGAAATTTTCAGCTTATGCGAAGCTAGGGACATTTCCTTATTCTATAGGAGAATGATGAATATTCTGAGCTTCGTTCAGTCATAATGTAAAAATCTGCAGGTCATGAGTGTTCCGGAACAAAAATGAAATTAGGAGATAACATTTTCCTATCATCTCGACCAGCAGTATTCCTCCCAAATTCGGTAGTTCGACAAAAATGCCAACGGAATAAAATACGTTTACTCGCACGAGGTAGCCACTGCGTTCCTCATTTAATCATCACTCATCCAGATCATCGTTGGTTAAGCTCACAATCTTCATTTTGTCTCGGGAAACAAGGAAGATGCATCTCCAGTGCTGGAATTTCCGATACATATAACGAAAAAACGCTAATTATTAATCGATGTATGTTGTTAGTATACAGATGAACCATATCATTGACTCCCGAAGTTTTAACACTAAAGTTCTGAAATTAATGAGGTAAATTTTCAGGACTCCTTGCCCTCCTCCGCGAAGATGAGAAGGCTGAACTTCCCCTACGAGTGCTCCGCAGGTTGACCTCCCCTTTACCCTAATACACTGACCCCTACTCAGGGAAGCCACGCGAGATATGAGGTCATCCATAAGTAACGTATCTGATCCAGCGGATGGTTGGTGACATGTGGGTTTGGGGCCCGACCCACTCCGAACAAGGTGACGTCACTTTGGGGTCATCCATAAAAGACGACCATGGTTTACTATCAATTCTATCCCCCTCTCTCTTTCCTCCTTGTTCATTTCTTTCGTCCTCCCACGCACCTTGAAACGCGTCCAGAACGGAGACAACAGCTTCCAAGAAAACAATCAAACTTTATATAATTTACTTCAATAAAACAATCAAAACTTGGCATAATTATGTATTAATTAAATATAAAACAAAAACATAAAATAAAACAATCAACTTGACATAATTATGTATTAAATTAAATACATTGCAATTTTTTTTCTCATGTCAATTTCGTACATGCCTACAGCTCCATGTGTCGTAATTTGATAATCTGGCTGATAATGTGCGAAAGCAATGTGAAATTCAATAAGTGAGTCAACTAATATGCTTAAAGATAGTCAAAACAGCAACCTACAATCCACTGTCGCTAAATATAACTTCTGAAAAGTAATTATGAAACTCAATCCTATTAGCAAAAAACACATTGAAATCCATATCCATATCAATTTCATATTTGGGGTGGACAATGAGTGAAGAGCACACCCTACTTGCGGTTGCCCGTAGGGACACTCGATATTCATTTTCCATCATTGGCCGTCTATCTCAAAGAAATATCGAAGTGGTGACGATAACTATCCTGTATATCAGTCAATATCGACAATTTTATTCATTTACACTATCTCACTCATATCATTTTATGGACTATACCGGCCATACCATACATAAAATATACCTGTCGTTCATATCGTTAAGGGACATCGCCATATCGATAAATTTTCCCATATCGTCAGCATCGCCGATAATTATTGACTCTATTTACTTTCCTTAAAAATACATATACTTGCAGATAAATATAAATAATTCCGACATTTGGCTCGACGAGCAGATTAGTGTTTCCGGTAAAGGTGCGACAACAGTGGACGCCA
>LYUA01000568.1:174892-185323 GCA_002093875.1 Calopteryx splendens | reverse complement strand
ATATATTTATATATGTATATGTATATATGATTGTATATGTATATATATTTTTCGCCGGGTGCTACTCCGTGCGAGACTAACATGTAGACAAGACGACGCCGAAATGGTATCGCGAGCAGTTGTCTCCCCGCGCCAGCACGGGCGCTTGTTGCTCCACATCGAAACAGCCTTCCGCATTAAAAAAAATTTTTGTCGTATCTCGAACGAAAACGGTTTGCACGTACCATTTACGATGGGCAAAACACGGCTCGCTGCTTTGATTCACGGCTAATATTCTGTAGCTCGAGAAACGGGAAGATCATATTCGAAAATTTGCTGGGCATCGTCAATAAGGGCGTCGAAGCCCATCCTAAATGAGAACCCTTTCCATTCCTCCCTCTGCAGCCTCCGCCTGATTCTCAATGAAATTTATCAAGGAGATTTACCAAATGCATCACGTCACTTTTGGTTTGAAATTAGTTCGTCCGTCTTATTTTGAAAAGTTTCCTAGTCATTTTATGTAATGGTATACTTTTAGTGACTATAATCAGCAGTTAAAATGGAACTGTCGTTGTGCAATATTATTACAGTACACAATGTATCGGTAAGTTCTTTGGATTTTATTATCCATTAAGGAGACGAAGTATGATGTTTTACGTCTGGTGGATATTTAAAGCACGTCGAAGAAAATCACCGACGACCGTACCTAATCTAACGATAGAACGATTCCAGATGCATCCTCCCGCCAGATGCAGCGGAAGGACGGTTTCCTCTTGAAAGCCTGTAGCATAACAGTTTTTTTGGAGCTCGTTCTCTCATTTCAAAAACATCTGATATTGTGTAAAAGCGAATGCCTCATGGAGGCAATGCTTTCTTTAACGCTTGGTAATCTACCTTATCGCAAATTAGTTGGATTAGGTTTCATGGAATGCAATTCTGCCGGCGTCTCTTCCCAGAGAAGGGTGGTGATGATAGCTGTTGCTTTGACTGGCGAATCAAAGAAGAATATGCGTTATCATCCTATTAGTTATGAGGGTAGAGAGCTAACTCTGCAGTAGTGGGTTCGTATCCCGCTTCGGGAATGCCTATTGTGTTGGGGTGGGCTTGCATTTGCACTGAAAATTGCTGTCAGCCGTCAGTGAACCGAATGCTACGAAGGCGAAATTAACTAAACTGTTTTCCTCTAAAGCTATTAATTTTCTACGCTCGGCCAATTTAACTGCCGTTCATATGTCTTTAAAAATCGTACGAAAACTAATTTTAATATGGCACAATATTTTGCTCTCCTTGTTAAATTCACCTCTAACGCATCCGCTCCAGGTGTTCCATTTTGAGGAATCGTCCGTGCAAAGATTATATTAATCTTAGAAATTTGGTACGTACTATGTTCATGGCTCTAATCCTTTACAGAAAGATAGGACATTAAATAAGATCAATTCCGTTTTTAATTAAGGAAACTCTTTGGAGAAGTTAAAGAAAATTACTTGGTACTGGTAGGATTACTTCTTATTATTGGTAATCTACCGGTTAAGGTAGGTTTCTGATGTACACACCCCTACAGCAACCCTTTCATCACGTCTGCATACTTTCTGTCGCCCTTCATTCCATCGAACACGCCTAATCTTTTCATCTAAATATAAAATGTACTCTATGCATGCAAAATGAGCTGCTATTAGGGTTTGTAATTAAAATAAGAAAACATTAAGGATACTAACTAGGGTACTTTGTAAGAAATATTGCTTCCTAAACGCTATCTTAAAAAAATACTCCTTATCGTTCGCGGGAAAAAATGAGTTTTGAAACCTATCCGTTCAAAAGTTTCTCTCTCTTATCATCTTTTTGTGATCTCTCCTACGACGACGAAGAGAGCAATATATTTTTAATGCCATCAGAAAATAGACTAGATTTTAATTTTTGTAAGAGATTTAGCCTATAATTTAGCCTTCGTTTGGTGAGGGAATCCCGACCTGGTTCTTCTAATAATACGGTAATGTTACTATATTTTCCACAGCACTGTTTATAAATATAGCTACTCTTCGCTGAACGCTATCCAATGCCGTAATCAATCCCGATTCGTGAGGATCCAGTATAATGGAGGCGTACTCTAAATGAGGCATAGTCTAGAGGAAGTTAAAATCGCTCTTTTACCCTCTCATTGCATTTCTCCGAAAACTGTAAAACTGGTAGGATAGCCAAGTTAATACCATGTGAATTGATGAATGAGTGCGGAGTACCAATTGTTTAATAGTTGAATATTATTGAATTATATATTGAAGTAATCTAAAAAGATCTTGTTTATATTCTAGGAAAATAATGTAGGCATTGGAAAATGGAATTGTTTTATGAAACTGACGCGATCAGATATACTGCCTTTGTATATTGAATTTTCTTTTCTATTAACAAATTATATCCCACGCTAAATATTTAGTTTCCAAGACCAATCCAAAATTTCGGAATTCAAGCGTTTTCAATTCATGAAACTTTGGATCTAAAGGAAATTTTAATGAGGAAATCTCGTTTTAATCATTACATGGTCCAGTTTTAACAAATATATGTACTCGCATTCGATACATGAGAGGCGCCTGCTTTTATTCGCTGGAGAGTAGGATTTATTAATGGATGAAGTAAAGTGTGTTTGACGCATGTCTCACATTTTGTGTAATTCATGTCTTAATCAGAGAAGGGAAATTCAGAAATCAATATTAAGTAGCTTGCGTATCACTTGCTACCGAATTACGATGAAAATTGAATGCGTTTTTCGGAAGAGGATCTTTTCGCAGCCTTGCCATAGGTGTATGTTGTCGCTGAGTGTTGTTCTTTTATCGCATGAGGATTTTCTACCCTCGTAAATTATTGTATATTTTACAGAACAGTGCAAATAGTGAATGGAGTCAGCTGTGCAAGTATGCATATATAATGTTCAATTTAATAAATTTCCTATCTTATAAAGGAATGACATTTTTTTTGGCCTTCAGAAGTCTATGTGGGGCGCGTGAAGATTTCCCTTTTTTTAAATGCTTTAAAAATAAATTACGATATATTAATATATTTCCGATTTTAAGTGTTAAAAGGGTTTCGATTAAAAGGGTCCGATTAAAATTATAATATCCCCTTTGAAATACTATGCCATTACTTCTTCCATACCTATCTTTCAAGGGTCATAATAAATAACCCCTTACACAGAAAAAAATTTGGTATTTGTCTTTTAGTTTACAACGCAGCAGTTAACTACTTTCACATCCGGAATATTAATCGATTAATTTTTATCGCATAACATGCAGAATTTATGGTAGGGTATGACGGAGACGTGTGCATTGCGATTTTATACCTGCATTAAATGTTGTTTATCTCTTTCCATCTGAAGATCTAGAGCTAGGAGTAGTAGTAGGTGGGGGAACTGATCGATTCAGTCAGATTTGCGGGCTATCAAGCTTCAGTTAGCCAATGAGCCAAGGGGTTACAGTCATTGCTGAGTTCACTAGAGAGCCACTGTGATAGGTATGGAATAAAAATAAATGAGAAGAAAACGAAACTAATGAGGCTCTCGAAAAATAGGAAACCAAATATAAACTTTATAGTGGAAAGGGCGTTAACTAAAAAAGAGAGCAATTTAGCTATTTTGGCAGTTTTAAGGCATTTTAGGGATATTAGAAGAAGAATCGCATTAGGTAAGGAAGATTTTATGAGGAGGAGAGAATTGATGACGAGGACCTTAGGCAAGGATGTAAAGAAGAGACTGGTGAAAACTTGGAAAATGGGTCGTTGGGACAAGATGAAAAGTGTCGTTTGGAGGTATTTGAGATGAGGGTGTGAAGAAGGATGGATAAGGTGAAATGGACGGAAAGGAAAACGAACCAAGTTTTGGGAATGGTCAGAGAAGGGAGAAATCCAAAGAAAGCAGGAAAAGTAGATGCAGGGTGTGCTGAGTGGTGATGGATTGCTGAAGAATGTGATAGATAGTAGAATGTTGGGTACGCGAGGGAGAGGGAGGAAAAGATTAGTCATGTTGGATGGAATGAAGCGAGGCAGAAAGTATACATAAATGAAGAAAGGGTTATTGCAGAGTTGTGTACATCAGGAAACTACCTTAACCGGTCGTTTTCCAATAATACGTAAAATACCATTGTTGGTATCCACCGTCACATGAGAAATTTATTCCGTTTACTCTATTAATAGGTGCTTTAAATTCTATTGCTCTCACTTGAATGGTTTTACAGCCCATTCAACTTAGTTTTCTTTTAGGAATACAGCAAACCTTTTCCTACTATTCAAATTATAATAGGTTGTAAGTAAACATCAGGTGAAAGTAGCGACAGCTACCTTTTAAAAGTTGCTTGAGGGTACTAAGCTGCTCTGCAAGTTTTTCAATTCATAGCAAAATGTGTCGTTGCTACATTTTTTTGAAAGACTACGTGAATATTAGCAAGCTACACATTTTTTGTGCCTCTCCCAACCCTGGTCACGATCAATCAATTCACGAATTCTTTCTCTCCGGTAGTAAACAATTGGGTCGCGCGGTTAACCCTGAAGGCCATTGTATTTTCCTTCCATTGTTCCCCTCTTTCCTAAAAGCATAATGCATAATGAGGAATGAATGTTGGACTGTTAAAGTGCTTTGCCTATTTGCAATTGTAATTAGTGCTTTCTGATTTGACATAACAGGATAAGATGTCATGAAGATTACAATTAAATTGGGATTTGGTTGATTGAAAGGGTTATCATTTGCATGTAATGCGTATAGTGGAAGCAGTGTTGTTGCGAATACTGCTACGTGAATTCAAATGCATAGTTCTCGAAATTAATCAATAGGGCGGGTCATACCAGTAAAAATTTCGTATTTATTCTCGAGCGCAGTTGAGAGTTGCGTCTCCATCTTCACAGACGCAAGGGCGGCGACTCACGGCGGATTCGACTCCATCGTCGAGAGATCGTTACCTACCTATTATTTAATGGAATTTTTGTTTTTTTTTGTTAGCACGGTGTGGTTTGGAGAAAGAAATAAACGATATTGAGTGCTTCCCGTAATCTGAAAATCCTCGCTCTTAAATTATACTTTCTCTAGTAAGGTTACTATACCCACTCCGTATTGGGTATTATGGCGGACATTTCGGGCGGGAAGTCATGCAAGTGAGAAGCATTTAAAGTGTCCTTTCGAAAATATTTTAAATAACATTTTGCGCTTGGAAACCCCGAGAAGGGATTGCGTGAAGGGTATGGCATGCATGGAGACATTGAGGAACGATTTTTTTGCCTTCACAATTCGGGGAAACGATCTGCTTGTGAGAGAGTGAGTGAAGCATGTGATGATATCCGGCCACTAGGATGGATGATCTTCCGACCGCTCGCGATCGAAATCCCGCTAGCCGGAGCTCTCGCTCCCTCGGTGGGGGAGGGCAGCGGAAAATGCCGTCGATCGAATGCCTAGGCCATAAAGGAGGGGGAAGCCGACCCTCGGAAGTTCTCCCATCTTCCCTCCCTCGTGCTGCTTCCGCGATAAACTCTCCCTCCTGAGTGTCGCGTGATGCGTTGGGCGGAGCGCGTGTTTCATTCCGAGGGGGTCTCACGGCACTCGAATCGACTCTGTTACACTCGCAAGTGAATGCACACGCTCCCCCCACCCGCCCTTCCCCTCCCCGCGCTATCATTCCGACTCCTCCCGTGGGAAAAAGGGCCCATCCCTATCCTCGTTTCGCTCCGCGTTCAAATCGCGTCGATGAGTGCATTGGAGAGAGAGAGAGAGGTTTGCGCGTTCGGCATTCAAAGTGTCCCGGCCGACTGTGGTGGCCCCGGGCCCGTCCCGTTTCGCCTTTTGAGGGCTTGCATTGTTGTTTTGTGTGGTGGTAGGCCATACATTTCGCGCGCCCTCGATCCGCGGGGTGGATCTCCTCACCGCAGAGCAACGGGTATGTTTTGGTTCTCCAATTGGGGGACCGGTAGTTCTCGTCCGCCTAATCCCCTACCCCCTCAACCTCGCGGCTTTCTTTCCCCATCTGTGGATAAACGTTTTCCGATATGCCATAGCGGGCGGATCGGCTTACCCAAGGGCCGGTTGTGTAATAGGATCGCCGGCTTTAGAGCAGGGGCTCCCAATCCCTTTTTGATTGACGCCCCTGACCATAATTTTCAAGCACCTCTAGCAGGTGCAAGGTGCAGCAAGGAAAGCAGGTAACCCTGTGCTCGATGTGTTGAGTTTGGAAAGTTTAAGACTTTGGAGTATTAATAAAAAAAATTTAAATTCATCATTAGCACAGCAAGTGAAGTTGAAGCAAATTTCAATTTGTTAACTTTTTGAGTAGAATCGAGCTTCCAGCGCCTGCTTATATATCCTGTAAAGTGCCGTAGGCAGTACGATTCGTCAATGAAAAAATATAATTTTAATAATTTAGATTTTGAGTTTTCTTTCGAATTTTTTTATACATCTAATAATAATCCCCACCTCATCGAGCTGGGAATCACAACTACTCTGTTAAAACATAAGAGGCAGTACTTGAGTGGTAGTACTACTGTTACACACTATGATGACTTGATGTGGGTATTCCCAGTAAAAGCACAAGATTCTGTCATCTGCGTACTCGAAACGAAATGCCCCACAGGGTCAACTGCGAAACGACATGTTCACCAGATGGTGTGCTGCTCTTTCCGAGTGCTCCACACCAATGTTTACCTATACTTGACAAACACCAGAGCACTCCCTTTGCTTTCCAGAGGCATCAGTAAAGTTAATCCAAACAAACAAATGTTTCACGTGTTACCGAGAACAACTATCATGCATTACTTATTTGAGCTTCGGCTAACGTTTTGTTTCAGTTCAGTTCGATAGGAAATGCAATTAATATCGTGGTAGCCCGCAGGGTCCCAAGTTTTCAAATGCGGGTAACGATTTTGCACCCCCCTCACGCCTTAACCCGAGCAATGTGAGAAGTTTTCGTATGCCAGATATTCCCTGGAAGCATCAGGCGACAAGGGTAAAGGCTTAGTACGAGGCGTGTAGGACGTGGTATTCCTCTTGTTTGGTTTGCCGTATTTCCTTATTCCGTTCTTCGTACCTTCATTCCATCGAAAAAAGGGCTGTTCTCTTCCTCTCTCTTTCCCTCTTTCATTCAATCACTGCCTTCATAGGTCTGCCTGCAGTACTTTTAACTGTTTAATAAAACCTAAATGACTTAAAATAATTCGTGGATCTGCTTCTTGGTTTGTCACTTGCTCGTTGAATACCTACTCCTACGTTTGTAAATCTATGAATTGCCGAAGCAATTAAATTGAACTATGCCGTGCAGTTTTAAGTGGTCTTTTGCCTTGAGTGCCCAGAATTAAGTCCCATTCACTTGGTTATCATTTAAGACATTCGCAGACCATAATCGGTAAGGTGCGTGCGTTATTTAAGGACTCTTGGTCCATTTGATTGTTGGGTTCTGAGTTCGCCTGATATTTTAGGTTGGGTTTACAAATGTTTTTTTTTATTTAAGCTCACTCTTAAGTGGAGCAAGGTCGCATAAATAACCTTAAATGATTGCATAAATAACCTTAAATGATTGCTTCTTCACTCGGAATATTGTTCCTGGGTTATTATTTTTATATTTTGTGTGTGACGGCTGAGAAAGTTTTAATTCATGTAGACCTCTGATAAAGCTGTTTTCAGGAGTTTTAATTAAAAAAAACTTGTCGACGCTTTGGATTTAGCTTGGAATTTTATTACTGGAGAAAAGTAATGCGTTGAAGCCGTATATTTTTTCTCTATTAAGAAATAGACTTAATCTAGATGGAAGCACCTATTGTGATGGAGACCTCTTGTGCCTCGTATTATCCGAAGGTATGAAAATTATTTTTCCGTTGTCATTAAGGGCCCCAATATTTTGGGTATTTTTTTATTTGGAACTTTTATTTCCCTAGCGTATTTTATTTGTTTAATTTTAGCGTGAAGAGTTTACAAAATACGAGGGATGTTCAATAAGGAGTATTCTAATATATATTTTAATTTGCATATTCAATTCTACAAAAATTAATTTTATGCATATTTTCAGCCTTAGGTGTAATGTACATGCCATCCAACTTTCATTGATTTGACTCTAGTAGGTACTGCTTTAGCTGCTGCCGTTGCAGTTTGAAACACATTCAGTTGACTTACGGACTCTGATCGCTTTCCAAGAAGTTGCTACTTCACGTTGGGGAACCGGAAAAATTCGCATGGGGATAGGCCTGGTCTGTCGAGGATGAGGAACACGCTTCACATTGATTTTCGCGAGATTTTCAGCCTGCGCGCGAGTGTCTTGTTGTTCGGGCGCGAGCAGCCTCGGAGGCCACCGCACGCAAATGCGTCTCGTGTACAATTTTTCTGTTACCAAAGCGTGGGTGGCACCCAATGTAATTTTCAGTATTTCTGATGATCTCTTTCCCACCCTGAACTCTCTTAACGTTATTTGACGATCTTGTCTCACAACGACGGCAGCGGTTTTAATTCTTATTTCCGTAAGAGCTGTGAATGGAGCTCCGGGTCCAACTTCCTTTGAAATTGATTGGCTCCCCTCTTTCAACATTTGTAACCATCTTTTAAGCTGTGCCGTAGGAAAGAAAAGATTCTCCATAATCCTCATGTACCATGATGAATGGTTCAACTGACGATTTGTTTGGGCAAAAGTCAAATTTCAACGCAGCGTGCTGCTGTCATCCTTCAATCGTTATTGTAGTTGAACTGAACGTTTCAACTTTCAGCGGCTGCCGCTGACGCAATCCTGGGAACAAATCAATGAAACTTCTACCACGTATACATTGCACATTAAGCTAACAATAAAAAATAAATTAAATTTGCGTCCAATAAATGATGGGGGAAAAATATGGATACTTTATTGAACGGCCGTCGCAGTTATCCTACCCGTTTCTGATTTTAAAAATGTATATTTTGGTGGTTAATTTTCCTAAAAGAAACCTGTGCGATTTCTTCTGACCACATGTGCCACCGCTGATAGTAATTTCATTGATCCAAGTATCAAAGAGCCCGTTTGATTAGAGGGGTGGACTACTCTCCGGGTTTACTACCTGTGGTATTCGAAGTCAATGTAACCCACCGGCTGATAACAGCGCCAAAGCCAATTTCCTGTCGTAATCCTCCCCGAGATTTTATTCGGGTGCAGAAGGGCCTCGGGAATCTTTTATTCCAAGGTTTTATTCGGTAAGAATATTGGCCTGAGTTCTTTTTCCCCTCTCCCACCACCGTATTCCTTCCTTGTCTTACTTTTACAGTCTACGTTCCACGCCTTTCGCGTTCTTTTTCGCTTATTCGCGATTGGAGACATAAAAGAAAAATCTCGTTAAGAGTGGCACAGGTCAATTCTTTCATTTTCAGAGGTTTGGGTCTTGCCACTTAGGAATCAAATCATTTTAAGTGAGTCGTCGGATGTGATTAACTTGTTTAATTATTATTAATAGCAGTTTAATAGCTGTTGATGCTCGAAATGTTAAAGTTTTGCCTGACCTACCCTTTACGGCAGGTTTTTGATGGAATTGGGACTTCAATTGTTTCTTTCACGTAATGAACTCGTTCACAACTTTTACATAGCCGTTTTTGATAGAGTTTGGTTATCAATTCCCGAATTTAGCCCTTATTCCATATGTCGTCTAGTTTCCGAGTTATAGAGAGCTGAACTTCGAAACGCTTAACCCTTTCGCGGATAGGGTTAAGCGTATGTATTAAGCCTATGGTTGTTACGTCGCTTCAATCCAATCGCCAGCGTGCCAACAGCAAATTGGCGTTTGGATGAGCAGAACTCGATAGTGTTGTAACTATAACGGAGTGAACGGCAACATTTTGAGTATTTTCATTTTAGGATAAAAGTAGGAGACATTGATTTACTAACAACTTTTTTGTTGAGTCTTATCTTCTGAAATTGCGAAAAACTGAGATTATCGTCAGAGTGAACCATACAATTATAGCGGACACACGTCTACCTATGTAATTAACCATTTAAAAAAATCCTTCAGTATAAATCTTTAGATTCCCTGTTCAATCTCGCCTGTCGAAATTTATTTTGCGGAAGTCTGTAAAGTTGATTAAAGGTTTATTTTTCGAAAGTGTGTAAAGTTGAATCATTTTAATTTAATCGTGAATTTCTCGAAACCAATGTTTAAAAAGAATCCAGTCGGAAATCACGCTCTCAAGACGTTATATCCCGTGTCTTGCGCCCTTGATTCTCTCTCTCGTTATCGTCTTCTCTCCCCTCTCCTCCTCCCTCTACCTCGCTCACGCTCGGGATGTTTTTGGCAATCGCGTGACCGTTCCCATCATGCTGAGCGAGAAGAGGCGTTTCTTCCATGACCGCACTATTGCCGGGTTTCGGGGAAGGGTTGTGTGCGTTGGAATTTTTTCCCATTTCTTTTTCGAGATTTTTATCTTTCCTCCCCTCTCTTCCTGCAACTTATAGGGTGGGGAGGACCTTGTGGGGGGGGGGGATAAATGAG
>LYUA01000568.1:89601-100137 GCA_002093875.1 Calopteryx splendens | reverse complement strand
CCTGAAGATGACGTATCACGTCGAAACCCGGGTCGTGATTGATTTTTAAACCTTGGTGTGTGTAAACGAATGCATATAGAATATTGACCTGAAAAACTCGGGGAAAATAAAATCACATAAGCTGAACACCCTGAAATATTATCATCTTTCATCAAGCGGATAGGGATCTCTTAAACAAAGATCTCAGTTTATGTTAATGGGTACAATGAAATCTTTTATTGATCTCCTAGTCCTATTTTTATTTCTTTTTCGACAAATGTGATCTCTTCCGATCAAAATCGCAAAGATGTTTTCCCGTGTGCGGTTGGCGGGTCTCAGGTGAGGCTTTTTCGACTCGGTGATTCTTTTGAGTGAAGCCAGAGAGACCAGCGGGAAGACTTGGGAAACCAAACAAAAGAATGCATATTCGCGCAAGGGCGGAATTCGGAATAGGGAATGCAGCAAGGGATATATATTTTTTCCAGGTGGTCACAGTTTTAGTGGAATCTCTGAATATTTATTCCTTTGTCCGCCGTGAAACTCGGCACATAAGTTTATTTTTACAATTTCATTACTTCCTACGTGCATAGGCGATCCAAAGCTCCTTCCGGAATGCTGAATTTAATGAACTGAAAAGTGAAGAGCATGACGTTATCCGTTTTATTCACATTTTATCACGTACGATTAAATTTCCAAATTCATGGTAAAAAGTTGAGTGTAGATAGGATCATGCTTTGACGACGGTGAAGAAAAATTTGCTTTTGGAAAGGGACGTAATAGCTTAGTAAGAGAAATTGTAATACTATCAGTAATATTTATTCGAGAACGATTATTTGGCTTCCTAGTTAATATGAATACACACATACATATGCACAAATACATTGACACAATTGTAAACATGTGAAGGAATATAGGAGAGATAAAGTTTTAAAATGAAACCTGTGGACCCTTCTGCTGACGAAGGAGCCACCTTCAGGGCCCGAGACATGTTTCTTTTTAAACTTCTTAACTTGCTTTTTTAAAACTTTAATCATCACCACTTGTTAACATTCGTGTCTCTTGAATGCGTGAAGCGAAGCATTTCTCGAAGGCTGGTAGTATTCATTTAACCTTTTTGACGCCAATCGAATCGACCCATGCGTCCGTTGGTTTATTTTTAAAGGCTTGGAATACATATTGTACTCCATATTTGTTCCTTAATATCTTGGAATATTGATTTTTTTACTAGGTCCCAAATTTTTGGACTTTCCCCGATTTGTTAGAATAATCAAACTAATGTTCAGAAGGGTAACTTAAAATGTATGTTGTGACGGGTTACTAAATTGGTTTTGGGTTACCCTTTTTAGAAAATAAATAGAAAAAAATTCTCCGGCCTGAGCGCTTTGTGCGCCTGGAAGTTCATTTGACGGTTCCCTTTTTACCTTTTTCTCGCGGGAAAAGTTTTACTATCGCTTGTAAAGTTTTTAATGCACAAACTTCCTAGCATTAAACCCTTAACTAACTCATAATTTCCTCGTTTTTTGTATTTACGTGGCTTTGAAATTAAAATTCCGCTGAAGCCTTGGTAGCATCATGAAAATAATAACTGAATTTCCATTTAATTTTTGTGTGGTCGTTTTCCCGGAAAGGGCGTTAATGGCGAGCTGGATTAATTTGAGAGAGAGGTTTTATTCCACCCTTTTTGTAATCTATGTCTAAAGTCCTGTAGAAATTTTGATCGAACGAACAAGCAAAGTAGGTAGAACCCTTTGTGTAACCCAGAGGTCGCCGAATCAAATCCCTCGGAAGATAATGACGTCTTTTTGTTGATATCGTATTTTTGGTGGACTATCAGTGATCGGAATAGACTTACGAACAACCGAATATTTCGATTAAACTTCTATGTATCATTTTGATGGTTCATGATTTTTTTAAACTTCCACAACGAATTTCATCTCTTTCTGAATTATAAACTAATTCCACGTTATTTATTTGAATTGATGTATAGTAACCGATTGGATTCAATAAATTTGGGTTATTCATTCGTTCAGCTAAGGATTACCTAAGGTAATACAGTGTCAATTCAAGTGCTAACCCCAAGCGAAACCGGTTTTCAAGACCCAAAACCATTCCTTAGTTGTCTTATTATAAAGCAGAAAAGTCTTTAAAAGCGGGGAGTGTATTTTCGTGAAAATACACTCTGCTCACCCTGTTCGTTGGAATCTGGGAACTATTAAAGCAAATAATACTACCAGGCAATCCTGAAACATATGCAATCAACAGTGCGGGAATGTTGTGAGGGTTGCATAACTCTTATGGATGTCCTGTTTTCCTGGCAAGTTTTTGCCATTACAGCATGTTTCTGTTGAATCTATATTGATACCCTGTTTTGAATTTGACCAAAGATACCCGATATAAATTATTTCGGGTTTATTGTTATAATTTTTCGATAAGTTTTGGTAGTTCTAAAATTATATTGCAAATTTAGTGCTACGTAGTCATCCAATGTGGGGGCAAGAGAATATGCATGGAATGAACTTACGAGATTTCTGGTTTAGAGCATATGGAAGAGAATTATGTAAGGGAAAACGGACGACTTTTTTCACGAAGTGAAAAAGTAAGGAAATATAATGAAGCTGAATAAATCGAGAAGATCGAAATGAGAGATTTTTAGGAATATTCTGAAGGACATTTTTAAGGGAGACGGCTAAATTGTTCGAAGGAGGAGAGTAGGCGCACGAATTAAATATGATTGATTGAAAATTTAATTATTTTAGGGGAATATGATTTTATGACAATGAAGTTCAGTTAAAATTTATTAACGCATATAGTGTCTCATCCACGCACTGGAAGAATGGAATAATGCATCACTAGTACCAAACATAGTATCTAGCCTGAAATTTATTTTTGGAGAAAGCAGTCTTTGAAAAGTAAGTACCTGTGCCATGTATCTGTATTATTTGAGAGGAGCCAGGTTTCCAATTCTTTCTTTAAATGGGCAGCATGGCCAGAAATGGTCGTTTTAAGCACTGAAGTTATTTTGTGTTCCCTATTCGATAAACTGGGTTTCGTGCGAAAAATTGGACAGTGTTCGTGGTGGATTGAGTATGAGCGTATGATGTTATGATCCCTAAATGTGGGTCGCACGGGATCATTATTTTGGAGGCATAAAAATTAATAAGCTTCGCATAAAGTGTCGCGGTACTAATTTTAACTCATTAAAAATTTATCGCTCCAAATATTTTTCGCCGTGTGGAAAATTGCCACTTTCCTGCCGTCTCTTCCAAAAATATACTGAATTTCATTTTATCATTAAAAAAATTCGTTTTAAAATTGGCGCCTTTCAGTTTAATATCCCCTTTCAAAGTATAGAAAGAAGTCTGAGTGGATTAAAAAAATTGGTTACATTTCAATTCTAGTCGATTGCACCCCCATTGAGTGTTTCTCATTTTCTTCTCGCCAATTTGGCAAGTTGGATAACTGATAGAACATTTTCGGTAACGTGGACCAAGAATACTAGGTTATTAAAATGAAACATATTTTAATGAAGTTATTTCCACTGTAGTTCTCATTATATATATTTAAATGGCACTTGCCATAGGTATTCTGTGCTGAGGATCGTACCATCTGAAAGTTTTTTTAATTATTCGAACTGAATCTCGTGTGCTGTAGAAATGTGTTACATAAATTATATAATAAATTTTTTTGGATACTTTCAGAAGTATAGAATGTAAATACAAATCATTTCTAACTAAAGGTCACCTATTGCAAATATTTCAGTACAAATTTCGTCTTTTAGTTCCAAGGACAACATTTTTATATGTTTTGCGAACGATTTTCCAAAAAAAAGACTAAAATGAAAAAAACGCTGTTGCGTTTTGTACGCAAGCCTGGATTATGTTACAGTGACTGCCGGGGTATTAGGAATCCCTGTACACGGACGAGCTGTTGTTTTTGATTTAATGTGGAGAACTATTCTGCCCGAAACTTAACGTTCTTGGTAATGTAATTTATTATTGTGTTCCAATTTACAATCAATCGTAATGAATTTTCAAATTATGTGAATGAGCATATATCCTTAAACTAGTATAATACAAATTAAGTTGATATATTTTATTGCTCAGAGAATTAATGAGAGTTGATCCACCAATCACAGATCTATATGATAGAAGAGTAAACGTTTTGCCTGAAGGTGTTCGACCGATAAAGTCGTGGGTAAAGTTGGTTGAATGGGCGATGAAAATAAGGAATATTATTAGTTACAGAAACGGGGAGTACCTGAGAAATTCTTTGATTGTAACAGGTGTGAGAAGTGAACCTGAATTAAGGAGTATGAAGAAAATTGGTAAAAAAATAGTACGTTTCCTTAGTCATAACCTAAATTCAGGCCCTTTCTTAGTCTTATATTTGCGTGCAAATGATAACGTGTGTGTTATTGATGTATATTATTTACAAAGTAGTGGTGTTTATTAAATCTGTAAAAGTTTGCAGTTTTTAATATATACCCTAGTGATTATCATGAGCGTGAGAGAACAAGAGAAATTGGGAGAAAAGTATCTTTTGAGGTATGCCCGTTGTATTAATAGTTAGTTAAAAATATATATTTAAAATATTTTTCGGCTTCTCCTGTAAAAATGTTGAGTATAAATATTGAAAATCGACACATTTTTGTCGGTGATGGGTTTCTTGTTCTACAGAGTCATGCCACAGTGCTATGTACTGTTGGTAGTGACACCTAGTGGCGAAATTATCCCGTGTGTATTTATAGTGTACTGCATAGACCAAAATTTTGTTTCGAGTTATCATTGGATGGTTGTATGGAAAACGAAATAAAAGGTGATATCAAATTCAGGATTCCACAGGGGTGTGCTACTCTTCAGGCCCCGTTCATATCCTGCCTCTACAGTCTACACCTGCAGCAAGAACCGAAACTTGAAACTCTGTTAGGTCTTGTAGAAGAAGTGGCTGTTTTCGCCATATTATGTGGAGGATGTATTTTCATTTATCGATGTTCCCTGAAGTGAGTATTCAAGTTTGAATGGTTAAATACAGTATGGTAAATCTCTCGAGTGAATTAATTTATTGATATTAACATTTTTTCTTTTTTGAAAAAAGTGATTAATAAATTCGTTCTTTTTCCTTTCCAGGTGAGTTGTAATCCAAATAATGACTAATACAGCAGAGGAAATTGAGATCCCTGGCTCGAGGGTGTTCATCACCAGTATGTATCTATTGTTTTGTTAATTCTACCCTATCAGTATTTTTTTGTAATAGAATTTTTATCCAATGATTTCTTAAAACTCCTAAGGTTCTCAAGGATTGAAATTATTGGTATAGCACCTAGCCATTATTTATACATATACATTTATTTGTATATTTCAGCCTATGGCCTAATATTTAGACGATTTGTTATCATCATGAATAACAATGTCCATCTGTCTCTACAGGCTAGTCAGTAGTCGTGTGTGATTTAAGTCCTCCAATTTCTGTCTTCTAATTTTTAATTTACGTTGTTTACCCTGTGCCGTTTCATATTATAATTACTTGTAGGAAATGGCTTTTTGTCATCTGATACGAGGTACTACTCAAAGTTTCCGAGAATTTGAATATTTCACCCAAACCAGTTTCAATAAAATATTTTACAGATAGTTGCCACCTAATGTGCGTTTTTCAGCGGCCAGTCATCTACTTGCGTGCACCTTTTTCTAAATTTTTGTTGTTTTAGTTTTCCGATGTTTTTGCTCTTTGTTTGAACTAAAAATGACTTACATGAAGGAGTTGAGTTTATCTGTATTAAGTTTTGTTTCAAGCTGAAGAAAACTGTTGCTGAAAGCCACCGAATGCAAAAGTAGGCTTTTGGTGAGCAACCTGTAAGACAACGATAGACATTTAGGTATTTAATTTAGGTATAAATAATTTAGGACCTTTAAGATCTTCAATTTTATTCCTTTAAAAGGCATTTGATTGACCGTGATTTTCAATTCACGATTGTAAGGTCACTAATCACTAGTACTAACGTTCCGCATTAGTGTCCCGTAACCAACTCTGCCGTTCTTCTGTGGATAGGGCATTAAGCTACTGACCGGGGGACCCCGGACTCGTATCCTTGGCATTGTCTTTAGACAACGTCGTTTAAAAAGAAAGAAAAAAATCCAAGCGGTGCTGTTTTCTGGTGCCTAGAACTTCGTGGGAAATCGAAAGGCGTCCCAGGGATAGGAACTTGCTGGCCTCCCTTCCCCGAATATTAAAATTTCAGAGGCCTTTACGATTAGGCCGGTGTGAGCTCTACCCTCACCTATTGTAACCATCAAGCCTTCGGGATTGATTACAGTGATGATGATGATAAACGTTCTGTGCTCCTGGAAGTTATAATGAACTGATGTGGCTGAGAAAAAATTGACCCGTTAGAAGAGATGACCTCGAAGGGTGTCACATTTCCCTCCTTGGACGATTAATTTCATCGATGAGTTAAAAAAGAATATTTTTTTCAAATTGAATTTTCCCCCAGATATATAAATTATCCCCCACTTCCCAGGACGTGATTCTGACTCCCTCTCTCCCACGCAATAATTTTCTATGGTTAGCTCTCTCTCCTCTCGAAATTGCGTGCCGTCGTCCTCACACCTCCGCTAATGGTTTCATTTTCGCACCCGGCACATGCCTTCGTTTTGCATCTTTATTACTTTGACGCCTACGGAGCGGAAAATGCGGATTACGCTCTCCCATTCCCCCGCATTCCAGGGATCAGCCTGGAAAATCCATCAGCCTGGAAGACTCGGGAGACCACCGGCGCCTCCCGCAAAATTCTGTCTTCCGTCGTAATCGTATTTATTTCGGTGTTCAGTCTTCATCCATCTTCATTTTTAATGGGCCCCAGCGACACTTTTGATTTCGTTTCCCCTTTTCTCCGTTCGCGGTGACTGTTTTTCTTCTCTGTTCTCTCCGTTTAAGAATTCTGAGTTTCCGACGCTTTCTGCATGAATACTGTAAATAGGTGACGGTTACCTGTCACACTTCGACGAGTGGATTAATGCTTCGAATTTCTAACCCACTTCCTTGCAAATTTGATTTTTCCGCTCAAATGTCAACTAAATTATGTTTCTCCGATTGGCGTAATCGAATCCGACGTGGCTTTGTGTATATGATGTACGACAATTTCGTAGTTTCCACAGGGTCAATGAAATCGGATACGTAACAGCACGTTTCGCTACTCAGTGGCGTAATCATGTGCCATGCATTTTGCGACATTCGCAATATATATAGCCTCAGGAAATGGTGGAGCGGTAGGAGAGTGGGAAGAGGAAACGTGTCGCGTCGTGTTCTTTTTCATAAACCTTGTGGTAACAACAAAGTTTGTCTTAATTGTTTTTTCTCTCCGAGTAAAAAAAAGTGCAGTTGTGAATCTTTTATACCTACCTACATCGCGTGGTCTGGAGAAATAAACTCGGGGATAGCATTTTATAGATTTATCTGTGTAGAAATCTCAGATTTTCAGCGATATTGGAATTGTACTCTGTCGTGCTCAAAACTACTCGAGCAAAAGAATTTAAGGCTTGCGTTTGAGAAAAAGGAATCCATTTATATTTGTAGTGAACAGTTTAAACTGGCAGTCAGCTACCGTAAGTACGTCACTCACTAATCATCTCCCTAGAAACCTGTTGCAATCTAATAAAAATTCACAGTTCAATAGTGAAAATAATTGACTTTGCTACCAAATCGAATGAATATTTGGTATGGCCACCACTCTTCTAAAGCAATTACTAGCCTTAAGAGTGAGAATATTTCAATGTAAGGAGATTTTTGAACATTACACCTCTAATGAGATAATTGAAGTGGCAAAAGAAACTTATTCTCTCAAACATTATGAAAGCGCAACCAAAAAGTGAGACTCGATTGGATACGTGTTTAAATGAAAATATAATGAAAATGCAAATATGAAAATGCCTCTGCTCCAATAATCCTTGTTGACTTAGGTGGCTCTAGTTGGCCATTCGGATGGTCAAACTGTGATCTAGGTGAGTATCAAAGATGCGAATTATTCCTTTTCGCGGTTTTTTCCCCAGCCAAAGGTCCTAGCGATTCGCTTAACATGTAAGGGTGGGTGTGAATTTTGTGAGCTCTCGCTAAATTGACTCAAGTCGGAAAACAAGAAGAGGAAGGCGAAGGTCGAGAAGCTAACCTGAGTAGGCTGGTGAGTAAGATGCTTGCCGGGTAAGTAGATCGCGGGTTTGAGACCCAACTCAGTTATGAATCTGACATCACATATTGGATTTTCTGCTGATGAGTTTACTGTAGGTACTGTAGGTTAACCTTGGCCGTCGGAATATCTTATAAATACAGTTACTATTTCTATGGATAAAGAAGATAAAAACGTACGCTAATTATCTGATGCAATTCGATGCGAATAAAGGAAGAACTTTGAGGCGTTGTATGAAAATAAAGACATTTTCAAGGTTTTTGTACCTTATAAATTTTGTAAGGTTTTTGTACCTTATAAATTGTTCGCTTAAATAATTTCGATGACACTGACTTCCTTTTATAGAGATTGATTATGGATGGAGTTTAATCCATGTAAAATGGATTCTTTTTCAATAGTTTTATGCATTTTACTTTTCATGCCCTGGACTCGGTTCCTTTCCCTTCGCTTGTATGTATTTATCCCTGTTCTTTGAATTTAATTCGGTTGCTTGGAAAGAATACTTCAAAGTGGGGTCTTTAATGTTACCTTTATTTTGCATCATCTATTCCCGTTTATTTGTTTTGGAGGTAGAATTAGAGGTATATTTAGGGAAGGTAAAATCATTTCAGCGAAATGGGTAACACTGATGGGAATTTTTTATTTAATGTCGTGACTGTAATTGTCATCACTGCGGATATCATCGGATTTCTGGGTTGTGTCACATGTTGCGTTGGTTTTTTTTAACTTGTTACGAAGAGTTATAAATGGATCACCAGATACGTCGGACGAATTGCTCGGGAAAACACACCCGTGGTTGTTTTTAGCCTTTAATCGAGCGGTCGTGATGAACGAGAGTCGGCACCGCTTCAATCCCGTTTTTACATCAATCTCTCCTCATTTTCCTTCTGGCCTGTGTTTCGTGATTTTTTGGGGAAAATTTGTAAATTGTCACGTAATAAAGGAGACGTCTATTTTGGGTTCTCCCCGTTTAATAATTGTCACGCACACAGAAGGATGGAATGGAGACCCCAAATCTCTTTGTTTCGTGTTGTGTCACGGGTGCGATGCCAAGACTGTCCGTGTTTATTTTTTCCTTTTATCCGGTTTGACTTTTTTTCCCCGATGTCGAGTCCTCCAGTGCTGTAATTACGTACAAGAAGAAATGATTCTTGGAGGATTAAAGTTTCCAGGAATGTTTTGAACCACCGAGAGTCGATCTCGATTGCATTTGATTAGATGGAACGTCACGGGATAGCTGCTTATATATTTTATTTTAGGCCTCGAATATTTTTCACAATTCACTGTTGGGGCTCCTCGCGGCGAAATGCGAGTTGAACATTGTGTTTCTACGAAGCATTGTGAAGGGAGGATCCCAAGCGAGATCCCGTACTGATCGTCTTTGTTTGATCACATTTTGTTTTCAGTGCCGTTAATGTGTTGGAATATTTTGATTTGTGGTTTATTCCTCATCTCCGTCTGCGTTTATTTAATAATTTTCACCCATTCGTGCCCATGAAAACAAGTCATAATTTTTTGTTTCATTTCATAAGTAACAATTCATTTGCTTCATACTAGTGTCTCTAGGTGCTGAAAAAAATTAGGAAAACAAACGAATGTATTGGAACTGGCGACGAAATCTCGTAAATTGTTTCGCTGTTAAAAAATGAACGGGATATTAATTTCTGCATAATATTCTTTCAGCTGGTTAAGGGTTCTAGCGAAGTCACTCTTTCGGTGTGATAGTTGCGGCTCAATGTACCTGCAAGACGTGAGCACACTACTAGGGCTCCAACCCCAGCTGGTTTCATCTAAAATGTACCGTTGCTCAATCCATTTTATTGTTTAATTTACGAGTCTGGCGCGTAAACATTTATGTAAGATATTCGTGTTTGAAAATGCTTCCCGCATGCATTCCTCGCACGTGCGACGATCCCCACCGGCGACGAGCAAAAACTCCCGTGGCAGACTGGGACCCTGTGCACACAAGCAGGCGGCGGCTGGCGTCCGGTTGCAAATGCAATTCGACGGTTCCCTAAAGCACACGTGGCGTTGCTTCAGTCCAAACACAGGACGGGCGACCTATTCGTCGCGGCTGCCGTTCGTCCCGTGCGTCGGCGGGAATGCAGCCTCCGGGTATTGGAGGAACATCCAGCTTCCCCCCATCCCATTCCGTTGACCCCCCCCGCGTTTGATTTACGGAGCCAACTGTTGTGTAGCGTCCGTCCATTGATTTGGAACACGCTGTGGGTACTTCCGCGAGAGGGAGGTGAGGAATCGAGGGCGCTCGCCGCCGCTCTTCGTGGCAGGAGGGGGAGGAGAGTGACCTCCCGAAGTTTTATAAACGCAGCTTTATTCGCGTGGGATGTCGTGGGTGACAGCGCCGCCCCCTCCCCCCCCCC
>LYUA01000567.1:375270-385445 GCA_002093875.1 Calopteryx splendens | reverse complement strand
GGGAGGGGGGGGGGAGAATGCCTCCTCGCACCGGAATGGATTGATTACGCCTCCCTCCGTCACCTGACTCCATCTCCACCGCACCCGAATCCCTCCTCTCTTTGTTTCCCCTTCTCGCCCCGCTCCCCCTTCGAGGCGAGGGGCCGCGTGGGCGGCACCCCAAATCCCCAACCCCCTCCTCCGCCGCACGCCCTCCTTCCTCATCGCTGATTCATCCATCGCTCGTCTCATTCGACCCTATTCACCCAAGAAGAGGCAACTGGATGAACTGAACTCATCCTGAAACAATGCTAAGGAGGTGATGGGACCGTGCGCACCTTCTCCAAATGTTGAACGAATGGATGTAGCTAACGTTCTCAGTTCAAAAGCACACATTACTCAAAGCTCTCTCGCTGCAATAACTATTTCCCCGCAACTAGTGGGACATTCGAAAATTTCAGGTTTGGATTGTGTCAATCTGTGAAATTATTAATTTATGCCTTTGAATTGTTTTTTTTTCAACGACTGTGGCGGTTAGTGATGAAAAAATCGTTTAATCAACCACGTGAAAACATTTATTTTATAGTAAATATAACACATAGTGGGGTTCACTTGAATTGCAAAGCCGCGAGGGCATGTTTTCCCATTCTTTAGTGGGGAATTATTTCTTATATCCACTTTTATTCATTAATACTATCCAGTTATGCTTGGCGATACTAATTTCATCCAGCCTTTAACCTTCAATCAACACCACTAATTCAGGTGATTTGTTTTATACCAGTGGGACTCAGAGTTTAAAAAGTTAATCAAAAAAGACAAAAAATGAACCGCGACCTCCGGGGAAAAAATACATGAACTTGATATGCGTGTATGGAAACAGATGCACCTGGCAGTAAGTACCTATGTGTTATAGGTAATATTGACAAGTTGTCCTCAAAATGTAATATCCGAAAATATCCATTGCGAAATTAATGTATACCACTGCGATGTAGTTATAACGGTACTTATAGTTCAATTTACTTCACAAAAAAGTAACTAATTTGTTAGTTTTAAATAAGTTCATTAGCAAACATTACCACCTAGAATTAATGAGTAGCTGTTGATAGTTGAATAGGGATCGTAACGAGATTTTCTCGAGAATTAACTAACGAAACATTGATTTTCCAGTTTAAATATAATTACTAGGCAAGTTCATTTCCCCAGTAAACTTATTTATCCACAAACTTGTCGCAGAGACTAACTGCAGCCCGACCAAAAGTGAGCACGAATTTGGAGGGAAAACCAGGGAAAGGATATTTATTTTGACCATTTCCACCCTTCATATGAGCCAATGAATATATTATCCGTTGAAACCCGAACAATCCCAGACCCTCAACTGCAGTCAACATTTACATTCTAAGACTTCCGCGCACAAAGTTTATGCGCAGCAACTGGGGTGGAAATTCAAAAAAGGGGTTTAAAATAACATAACCTTTTCGCATCTCCGTCGCAAGTGATCGACAGCCTTATTCATCATCGGCACGACACGAAGAGAGGTGGGGGGGGGTGCTGAAGGGCCTGTGGGCCACTCTCATTTTTTTCCACACAATAAACTCCAAAGGCGGGCCCAGGATCTCCATTTAGGACCCTGGATGAAATTTAGAATGATGGGAATGATGATAGGGGTTTCTGGCAAGAGGTTCCTGGAATCGGCGGATATGTTTTGAATACTTCATGCTCCGCCCATGTGTTTGGATTCCATTAGTCTCAACATCAAAGTTGCTCTGTTGCGCTGCAACGATGAGATGAGTATTTCGGAAATAAATTCTCAGGTTCGCTTAAGAAAATCGCCTCCTTGTTTCAGCGGAATTCATCTCGCATTGCGGCAATAGTACCGTAAAAGTAAACATGAAATAAACTCGAAATATTTCAGCAGTCGCTCCTTTACCATCGTCTCCCACTTGCACTTACAGTACTCTATTTTTACAAACCACCATAAGAATATGATTCGCATAAATATAAATAAAATGTAAAATCTAAGGCAGCGTATTTATAGGATCTTTTATTGCCAACATTTTAATGCTACTTTCTTCAGCGAAAGATTTTATGCTCGATGGTAAATGATGCCATATGTTGTAACGTAAATAGAGAAGACATTTGGAACTGCCAGCAAAGATAGCCGATTTGATTATTTACAAAGTAAATTGCATAAAATGGAAAACAGGAGGTCATTGACCAGAGTCCATATTTTGTCACCCTTGAGGCGCTTGTGACCTCCACCTGAAATTCTGTTAATGGATGACTAGAAGATAGAACCGTAGATTGAAAATGAAAATACTTAAGGGATTAGACAAGAAACAGAGACGGCCTCAGGGAAAGTCGCGAGAATGGATTCCAAGAGGGTTAGAAGAATTGACAGAAGTAAAAAGGGCGAAAGATGATGTTTAAACGCTTCCGTGGCATCCGTTCGAGAAACCAAAACAAGGGAGTGGCTTATTTCTTGGTGAGTGGAACGAATATTCTCTCATATTTAATCAATAGGTATGTTTCATCTATCGCAGCTTCCTTGGAGAGAGCAACGTCGAGGAGAACCGCATCAAAGACTTGCTTAGATATTTGACGAAGAATGAGAAAAACGAAGAAAGAACTAGAAGTATTTTATCGGTAGACAAGTAGGGTATGTCTGTTCAAGGCATCCGACATCGCTCTGAAGGCACTCCGCACTGAGGCTACAGATACGCCAGCATTGAAGCGAGAGATCTCTTCCATCGACACAGAATAAATAGGTGCAGGTACCGATAAGGGCAGGCGCTTTCTAAACGACCAATCGGAGGAATTTGTCAGTCACAAGATATAACGAGTGACCCATTTCAAACGAACGCAATTTCAACTAAGGTTTGGATTGACAGATCTATCAAAGTGGTAAAAGGCCATGGTCATCACACAAAGGTAACGGATTACCTTTAAATCGCAGCGCCCATCTGAAAAGTTATACTTGGGCGTTTAGCATTTCCGACGTCTTCAATTATTTATCTTGTATCATGATGACACCAATGCATTATTGAAAAGTTTTGGTTCTATAATTCTTAAATAAATTTTGTTCGTAGCACTTATTAATGATATTAATGAATAAGTCACTATTCTGCGTCTTCAAAAACAATTCAAGGAAAACAAAATTAAACCAAGGTGCTTTTATCTGATTTTAGCCTACGATTTATGCTTCTGAAATAAGTTTTATGAAGTCATGTATATTACGCCCGTGAAATGTAATCTTATGTATTACTCGAGAACACTTTCAATTCTATCCGCATCCATTAGATACTCATAGCAATTTATCTCTTCCGCAAAAATGTAGAACACCAATCATATGAGGTAAGTAATCCCTACCAAATCTATCTTTTGCACATATTAATGAATATAAAGGAGAAGAGCAATGAAGTGGTAATCATTTGGTCAAAAACTGAAAGAAAAGAAAATATTTTGCGAGCCATTTGAATAATCACTTGCCAGTCTTAGATACTATATATTAAGTGTAACTATATAAGATACCTTATAGTTAGCCGCTGGTCATTGCATATTTACAAGATTGAAATTTTACCTTGGTAATATTGTCCCATTATTGAAAAGCTCAATCATTCAGTTAGGAATGATATTTTGAAGAACAGTTGACCTCTAAAACGCATTTCATGAATAAGAGAATAGCGCGCAGGCAGAATATTAGCAACCAAAGAGTTGCAATCGATATACACTCTTAGAAAAGAGGCACTGATGGAACCAAAATATCAAAAGATGTGCCAATATCAATTCTCCTAGTTGAGTAGCGGTAATTTCTCTTACAAAGACCTACGGCGTTCATACTTTTCCAAAGCTAGAGCTAGTGGAATTGAAAGTGGCGTCAGCCCAAACAAGACTTGCCTTTCTACTACGGAGAATATACCAGAAACGAAGCCTAGCGATTCCTTCATTTAAAAATGCGATTAATGTGGCCTCCGATCGTTTACAATAGTGGGGAACAAGACCGTTTAATTTCACACTCCATCACTTTCACACGCCATTACTTACGCTCGCCACAGGTTTTCGCGATATCGAACGTTTCTCTCTTGCCTCGTTGGTCATCTTTGAAACAGTCATTTGGCAGAGTTCGCCACCTTTCCACTGCCGGGACACCCTCCCGCAACACAATGGGAAATACATGACCAGTTGTAGCAAGCTATCCAAGCTTCAAAATCAATTACGGAGTAGAATGCTTAAGATATCCAGTCATTCAGACTTTTCCGTTAATGGCAGCGTGGTTAAAAATGGTGATTACTATCCGTAGAAATAAACTTGCCTACTTATCACCATACTGCTTGTAAGCACGATTTTCATATTTCACACAGCTTTCATCCTTCATTTCCTCAATTCATATCAATTTTCCCAATATTGCAACAAAGAAAAACTTCCCCTATTTTAAACTATTCAAATAAGCAGAAATTACATTAGTACATAATGTGATGAATCTCCATATAACCAATTCACAATTTAGATCTGGATCTGGAATAGGAAATCCTACTTAAAACAAAGGTAATGCCAAAAAGAAAGTACATTGAATAATGAAATTTATCCTTTAGAATTCAAACACTATGTCCCTCAAATCCTCTCATAAATTAAATAATATTTAGAGGTCCCACAAGATTTGTTTAATCGATTAAGAACCGGAATTGAGCTTCAGTCACGCCTTTTTAGGTGACCTATTTCGCCGTGCACTCAAAAGAGTGTTTCAATACAAACACAAAATTTTTCTGTCCCAATATATTTTTAAATAACACATTGAGGTAAGGTAAGTTTTCTAAGGTAACCAATCATTCAGATATTTACTATTTAGAAACAATATAATTTTAATACCCGTGCGTTGAATAAAGTTCAGTAATTCGCGTCGGAGACCTTTCTTTTTATTGCAAAACATAGAGAGAAAAAGGGATGAAAGAAAAATTTGAGAAAATACTTGTACTGCAGGTATATATCCTTGTTCAAGGACTGTAAGGCATTACTCATGCACCTTTTATTGTACCTTAAAGGCGGAAAGAGAAGACAGATAACATTTAACGAGAAATGTCAAAGTTAAAAAATAGAAGAAACATTCTCGGAAACCAAATCCAGAGGCTCGTTTTAAGGTTAATCCGCAGTGCACAGTGTGGGTTATTAATAGCTGTTTCATTTTTCAGAGGTACTGCTAGAGCTACTAAACATTAGCGGGATTGACAAATACCCTCGCACACAGACGTGGGACTCGACGACAAATATGTGGGCAGCGACCACTGATGAGAGTCTCAGTCCGTGAACAAGGAGAGATATCAAATGTCTTGAGAATACCAAACTGAAATAAAATAAGTTTCTACATACTGAGACAAATGGCGTCAACCAGTGACAATGCTTGGTGAAGAAACACGAAGTTGTTAGCTTTCGTAAGTTACTCTCCAAATTAATTTGGTATTATATGATTTAAATTAAAAATGGATTTTAGATTTAGATTAAAATAGTTTCAAGTAAATAAACTATTACTGCCATGTTCCCAGGAGAACTGGACATGGCATTTACTTGGCATGGCAGCACCAGCTTAAAAACACTGAACCGACAAGGTCAAATTCATTCCTATTTTATTATCAATAGCAGTTAAATGTGAGTTTTAAATGTAATAATCGCACAAATATAGAAAAAATAATGTGCCGACATCAACATATCCTAAAAGTGTTCCAACAATAACAGGAGACCACAATCGCGTACAACTATCCGAATTGTCTGAAGCAAAGGCGACAGTTCATCCACTGGGTGCAGAAGGAAACGGAGTCTGATCTACTAAAATAAGTTCGGCAGTTACAAAAAGTTCAAGCAATCCATATTTCTTCAACGCTTCCATCTGATTTTACACAGCAATGTTGTTTTGATTCATTCTGTTAAGGGAAAATGTGATTTCCGCAATTTATGCAAATCAACAGCTTTTTTTGGCAACTAAAATAAGGGTAGCATTCACAAAATAATTTTCTTGGCATTCAAGTTGGTCAAATTGAGGGCGCGCATGATTCTAGGATTAAAAACAAAACTATGCCTATTGGTCAAGACAAGGAAGTTGCACCCTATCATTTGGCTGCTTTTCACTGATGTCAGGGGAAATAACTTATCTCTCTCTTATTCTTAATGCGTGATTACCCAAGTCAAAACACTTCATACATTTCTGCAAGGTAGTATAAGCATCGTATCAGCCGAAATATTTCCATGTCCTAATGTAAAATATATAATAATAGTAATTGTTATCACAGTTATGATTTAGGCGTGTTTACTGCTCTCCAGGGGTAAGTACAGCGTACTATGACAGTCCATATCCGGCCGAAGCAATTAGTACTTTCACCAACACATGTTCCATTTTCATTCGGAAATGTTTACTCAGCAGCCTTATCATCCACAGAGTTTGGAAGCTGAAGGCAAAATAAAAAATGACGCGAGGGTAACTGAGAAACCGTCAGAGCTTGTGTTTGGGAGATTGTCAGCGAGTGGAAGGCGATGGCTCAAGCGAAATTCCGGAAAAAGCGGGAGGGTCTGCGCCACATGGTCGAATAATTTCAGCGAGCGGTTTCCATAACAGAGTGTATGTAAATGGTTGGTGACACGGGTTGGAGGGGACAGGAGCTCGAGAGAGGTCTGGGGGTGAGCGGGAGACTTTTTTTCAAGCGCTGCATTCAAACGCGTCCACAGGCAGTTGACCACTCGCTCCTTGGTTACGAGGAACCCCCTCGCTACTCCCGGTCCATTGTTATGCCCATATCAAGAAGCCCTTCCATGGTAATTTTGAATCATTTGCTGCTACTTTCTCCGGTTCATCTCATAGGAAAATGGAAACTATACCGGGAGTTTCAAACTTAATGAAAGAAATAGATAAATAGCGACGGAGATAACGCCAGTATGTTAATCAATCCCAGAATCCCCAAAATGCTTGGTAAAAATATAAAGGGTTGATGTTTTTCTTTAAAGACATTATATCCAGGAATTTCATGGAAACGGTTCACCAAACCCCTTATTATAATAAGACTTTTCTCCATTTTTCTAGATTCCTCCCGTGCTACTGTCTACACTACCGTTTATACTTGAGATCAGCAACCTTTTGGTTGCATGAGATGCTCGGTACCTATACTTTGTCTCACTGAGACGCTAAATGGTCATTAAAACAATAATGGTATGCGTAATATGAACCATAGCAAAAGAAGTCCAATATGGAGCTATTCACGTGGTCATAAAATTTAATAATAGAGTTTCGAACATAATCCAGGAGGCTTACAACAATACATTAGGTTAAAACTGAAATTATTAAAATGAGAAATGGACATAATGGATATAATTGCATTATTAAATTTTATAGCTCAGTAAGAATGAAAGTGTTTCGTTTGGACACTATATTGTATTAGAATTGGTGTCGCTAAACGATAACTTCTCCTTCTACACGGTACCTGCAAGCCACCACTAAAGGTGTGTTTCCACACCGGACATGCACCGCTAAGATAATACATTACACGAATGTCAGAATCAAACAAAGAGGTTGCGAAATTCAAGTGATGTATGAGCACTCTATCAAGAGCTTAACCTGCAATATATATATCTAAGCAGAAAATATTATTGCATCCATGCAAGACGAGCTATTAGTAAAGGATACAAATAAGGAAGACAGAATGAGGATACTAACTGAGCTATTTAGCGTAATATATTCTTTCGTGAGCTCTATCTTTGGCCATTATCAACTCTCTAGAGAAAGGCGCCTAGAGATATAGCATCAGCTGCACAGCTCAAAGAAGAAAGGATGGCAGAAGGGTACGAAAGAAAAATGGACTCTGGAAAAATATTCAGTAATAACTGTATACTCTTGGCTGACTAGTCACCTAAGACATGATTACTCAGAAATCTGAACTAATTAGTAGCCCACTTAATTTTATTCCCTGAACAAGCATATCATTTCCTTAAATTGTATGTTTAAAATCACGAATGATAACAGAAAACTCTCACTCCTCTCCCCACCACATATCATAATTTCACTTCCCTTCCTTTTAATCCTACTTTCCTGATGATAAACTTTTTTCAAAATCTCCGTGCCCTATCTTTATATTAATTTAATTTGCAAATTTTTCATACACCCAGGAGATTGGAAACTTTCTCTTTCCATGTGCCCGAGATTCACACACGCGGTGTTTTAGGAGTCCGTTGCTTATTTCTTGGAAGTTACTAACATCTTTCTTCATCGTAATCTCCTAATTCTTGGAAATAAAGGATTTATGAATGTTCAAAGTATTGCTTGAAGCCATTTTTTCAAGAACACAATTATATTCATTATTCAAAACAGAGTACGGTCTACTAAAAACATGTTAACGAAATGTAATTAAACATGTTCCTCTGCCCGTTTCTACTTATTAATTAACAATACCACGGCATTTATTCACTATTATATGAAGCTGCACAAATGTTGCAAATAAAGTTAAGCACAAAGAACCGAGATGAGAAAATGTGAAGCATATTTTCCGTTAGAAATATTTCAATTTTAAGAGTAAATTTGAAAAACTTATGCTTTATTCCGGACGGGTCTTCTTTTTTCTACGATTAAACGGGCGTTAACTTCCATCGCATTGGAAAAACACTATTGTACAGAAAATAAAACAGCATTTCTAGAAAAAAGAATTTCGTAGGCAGGAAGCTTAAACATTCGAAATGATATGTTTTTTTGCCGTAAATTAAATATAGCAACATATTTTAACCTCGTGGGTGCTAAGAATAACTCTTGTTATGAGATTGTGACCCTATTCAACGTAGATTAATATGTCCCAGGGCGTTATAACGAATCTTATGTATTTTAGGGCATATTTATTTGCCATTATAAAAATGCAAGCATTGGTCAAAACATGAGTCCATTAATTTATTCAACGAGCCTCCCGTTAGTTAGTAATCCAACAATTAAGGTAATCAATACTAAAGAAAATAAGAAAAAAATAAATTCCAAAATGAATACCACTATAAATTACGTACCTATTTCATACCCAAAGAAATCTTAAAGGAGGTCATTGGACTTTATATGGAATTCTATATAATGGTACATTTATGGGCTACTTATTGATTTTTCTCCTCTTAATACATTCCTCTGTTCTTCCTTTACCCTTTTATCACCCAGGGCATATCTGTCATATTTCATGTTTCAATGTACAATCATATAATTACGAGGATAATACGTGGGAATAACTGGAATCTCACAAATCCGGGAAAGTATTCATGCCATAATTCTCTGTCTTCCGCTTTCTCGAATCTTTGGCAGATGGACAGCCAAAGAGTCTGACAACCAGCAGGACTTCAGTTTCAAGGGCAAATTTCCCATAGTAAATCACAAAGCTCAATATTGTTTCATTTGTGGATACTCCAAGATGGGAGATACATTCCTGCCACACACGATTCATTATCTTATTTTCTCACTCTCTGGGACAACAACCATAGGAAGGCACTGAGTGGCGATATCGCCAACAGATTCCTCTCTGGGGACTGTTTGATTCGGCGGATTAAACGGAAATGTTTGCCCCTTCGGTTTGTGAAAGATAGCTAATACATGAGATGAGGGTCGGATGTTCGGGTATTTGCACTCAGATCTGGCCATGAAAGGATTAAAAAAAGTTAAAAATTAAAGTAACTCGAGGAAAACCCATGAGATAAAAGTTTAAAGGATTTCCGTGGGAAGTAGATTTTCCCAGTAAGAATGTGAATTGCTGCACGTAATCCTCTTAAAAACAGGATTTGGTTAGGGCAAAGCGTAGATATAGGGTGTGTGCCTTCGGTAACCCTCTCAGCCTTACTATATTCCTAAGCTCACTGTAAGCCTGTAAAATATTTAAACCTCTGAAATAGTAAGAATTATTTAAGTTAAACAAAATTTTAAATGTGCATCTCGTAAATTGAGGTCTGTAACCACACAGGAGTAACGTTTAATGCTTTAGCTCCATTTTTCTATACACGCATGCTGTAATACGTACTAAGATGAAATTGAGTCACATGAAGGGTGAGTACACACATATTAGGTGTAGGATGGTCACAGATGTATTCGTGTATCCAATGTAAAGGGTTGTAATCGTAATGTGATGGTAACTTTGGAACATTCTATCTAAATCTACATGATACCCCGCAAGCCACCGATAGGGCCTGTGGCGGGGGGGGGGGGGGGG
>LYUA01000567.1:264169-274483 GCA_002093875.1 Calopteryx splendens | reverse complement strand
GACCCCGTCTTCAGGCTGGTATATATATATATATAATTATATATATATATATATATGTACATATAAATATATATATATATGTATATACATATAAATATATATATATATTAATATATATATATATATATGTATATATATATAAATATTTTTATACATATATTTATAAATTTCCCACGTTGAGAGTTTTAATCAGCCTTCAATGGTTGAAAAACATATTTAATTGTTTTAACTTAAAATAAATAATTCCATTGAACATTGTAGTTATTTATGAGACAATATTTCTTTAAAATAAAAATAAAAGATGGAAGGAGATTGGAAACAATCTCGGAAGATAAAAATAGAAGGGAAATTTAACCCTTGGTACAATAATACGGTGACATTTTTTTCGTTAGTGAAAAGATTTGTATTAAATATAAAATGCGAGGTTTTTCGAGCCAGGAGGAGTTATTTGTTCAGTGGGTATGCCATACAAAATTCATGAAATTACAATTTAAAACAAATTAATCTGTTTAGTCAATTAATGGATGAATAAACAATAGTACTTATTCAGCCAATAAGGGAAAGTATGCTTGAAAAACATTATTTTCGCAAATTTACCAAAAAAATTAATTTACAAGAAAAACAAAAATTATATTGCGAATTGATGTAACAGTTTTGCCAATTAACAGATTCGCATGAATACATGAATGAATGCACAGCCCCTAGTCATTATATTTCTTTTTGCCGAGATAATTCTTAAGCGCCGAGAAACTATCCTTTTCATGAAGATCTCAACGGTTTTTTCCCGAATTGACAGATTTAGGCCTTTTATTTAGTATAATTGCCCTTAACATTTCCAATTCCTCAAAGAAAAAGCGTGGGCATACTGATCACACAGAGAATTGTGCACACTTCATTTTTTATTCCGTTTATGCGTCCTTCTCTTGAACCACCATACGCAATCCACCATGGGATTGGTGTTGTAATGACTGCCAACGCCGAAATTCCTAGATTCCGACCCAGGCGATGTTGGATTTTTCGATGGAATTCCAACGGCTCTTTGAGTTTTTCGCGGAGAACGCTTTTCGAGCAGTGCTCCCAATGATCGGATAATGCATTCACCTATGAATTCCATTCCTCAAGCGCCTTTAATCAAACCCCGGCGCCAAAATTCCCCCTGCCCCTTCTCCGCTTTCTAAATGCACGCCTCACTACAATCATCCACCTATCACGAATCCTGAAAGTGGTTTAACTTCGGTTCGGTTGCCACTTTCTCCTCAAAAATCTTATGCATGAATTCGAAAGAAGGGAATCGCATGCAGTCCCTGATTCATTGCTTTCACGAATATTCCTCACAAGCTATTCGCAATTCTTTATGCAACAATCGTGACAGAAAGCATATTAAAATTGATGCAAAAAGAAATCTTCAAGTGGAGCATTGCTAAATTAAAAGTGCAGTCTTTCCATAATCCGGGTTATCAAAAATTATAATCCCGGATTGAAACACACATAACCTATGCGGCTGATTGAATTCTGACTCATTAACTTAAGGTGCCAAAGGAGGGAGAAACGAAAACCATTTTGTTGCAGCGCAACAAATCATGGGTGTTGACATTACCGCGTAGAAATCATTCCACTGTTCGCCACTAAGGGCAATATGAGAGAAAATGTCTGCCATCAACGAAGTGAGAACGTTTTGGGTCATGGATCGCCAGTCTACGATTAGAATACAACAGTATTCCTGAACAGAGTTTGGAGTTGATCCACCCATTTGGTTAACGATTGATAATTTGCATTAAGGAAAGAGGACGAACGGACGCCCTAGGGAAAGCCGACACGTGAGAGCAAGGGGATAGATAAGCGCGTCTGCGTGTGAGTTTCACGCGCAGTCCGGGTAAAATCCACTATGAAAGGCAGAAGGCTGCTTGGGACATCTCCCTTCTCTCCACCGGTGCAAATTTTAGGTATTTGAATGTCACGAACTTGAGTTAAAAGCCTTTCACATCGGGAACAGAAATTGTACTTACTCTCAGTCAGGAGTGGGTGGTAACCAACTTTCATTAATCCTAGAGTTATGCTAAACAGTTTGTCAAATAATAAAAAACGTGCAGATGACAGCAATAAAAGTGCTTTGCAGTTTGCAAAGGGCTATGAAAGATTCAATCCAATCGGAAATAATACATAAAAGATAGGAATTATTTATGCACAAAATATGTAGAAAAATAAGTTTCAAATTATTATATAGCAAAAGAAATAGTTTTTTGCATCTATGTGTGAAATTATAAAGTTTAGTATTAGGTACATACTCTGATTTATTTAATGGTTGCGCAGCTAAGTACTAAGGTTTACTATTAGAAATTATCTCAGCTCCTTATACTGTACTTCATAGTATAATTATCAGCTCTACTTCTTTCTAAAAGGTGTCGATTGGTTGCAAGATACAAGAGACTAGCAAAATTAGTTTTATAGGCGATATATCTCTTAGAAATGTTCGTCTGTTTGAATGCCATCAGAGATATGAATTTTTATCTTATATGTGATGTTTCCAACCGATGAAAACGTACATTTTTACATGAACTCAGAGATCGCAACACCTGCCCTAAATCATGCAATAGCACGCAACTTCAAATTAAAGCTTCCAACTTCCCCCTTACAAGTATTTCAGGAAGAGTGGTTACATTATAAATGGGGAAGAATTTCAGAAAGGGCATCGCATATAAACAAAGGTTGACAAATGAAATCTCTCCCTTATCTGTTCGAACGTTTGATAAGTAATTTAGATATTAATCTGAGGTTGGAACAACAAATAACACCGATTACATTCACTCACGCTAATATTGGAGATTATAAACTGCATTCCACCAGAGGGCACTCCTGCTAGGTCTTCAAATTTTATGGTAATGACGATACAGCTATCCCAAATTAGTTGGTTACACGTTAATGAAGTTGCCAATCCCTGAGGTAAACGATCCAGTCCGCATTTCATCGTCATGCAAACTCCATGAGCCCATACCATTGACCACAATTATAATAAACTCTCTCATGTTCATTTCAACAAAAAATTAATTTTTATTATATATTCCGAAGTGAGCAACTGAAAACATAATTTTAAACCGTAATTGCAACTATCCATTATTTCAATTATATAAATGTTATTCCATATTATCTCTTTGTTATTACAGCAAATATTTATTGTATGAATCTCACTTTACTGTAAATGGGACTCGTTATATTGTGCTAGCTTTCACAACAAGCAATTACGTTGTATGCATTTTACTAAATGTCTCCGCTTAAAACACCCTTCAGCATTCATGCGTTTTTACTTGAATAGTTTAAAAAAATAAAATCGCTTAGCTTCCGGTCAAAATCTGGAACCATGGAAAACAATATCTCTTTAAATTCTTGCTCTAGGAAGAAATTAAAATACAGGGTTTCGATACAAAAAATAATTTGAGGAATGAAACACTTAGCGTAATCATATGTACGACAAAGAAGGCAATTAGAAACCCACAGAATTACGTTTAACTCTGAGCACCTGGTACTGCTCGGAAAAATGCCTTCAGATGCATGCCAATGAATGCTTGTCGATCTAGGAAGAAATTGTTCCCATAAAATCCCTCTTTACGCACTGAAGTGACATCTATCGATAGAACTATATATGAGCCAACATTTTACAACGAGGTAAAGAATAAAATTGCCGAAATCGATTAATGATATGTAAACAATCACTGCTATCAAATGAATTTCCATAGACTATTTTCCTCAATCAATGGAAATCCTCATCGTAACACAATAACACGAAAAATCTTTACCGCGCCAAGCATTTAAAATGATAAGAATCCAGAGGATCTTGCTCCGCGCGAGGGATCTTTTTGGCCAAACACGCGCCTGCTCATCGCCCCGCTCAGCAGCGAACTCTTTCCTCTGCACGTCCCGATATCGAAAATGACTCCTTTTTCTTGACGGTGGCGCCGCTGCCTTCCAGTGGAGATTATCCCAGCTTCCTTTCACAGACCCGCAATTTCCACGGAAGTCTCCAGAGACGCGAGGGAGGGGGGGGAGGGGGGATAAGACGAAGGATAAGAGGGTGTAGGCGCACGATTGGTCAAACGGTTGAGGTATCCTTAAAGGGCTACCACAAGGGTACAGAACTTGCGCGCCCGGGTTCCCAAACCGCTAACAAGCAATTGTTAAGGCCAGATCTCCCTCTCTCTCCCTCTCTCTCTCTCTCCCTCTCTCTCTCTCTCTCTATCTCTTTCTCTCTCTCTCTCTAGCTCCTCACTCACTCCCTCTTTCCCCCATCATCCGTACACCCACCCCGAAGTAGTGTTTGGAAACGTCCCTAAGTCCCTCGACGCAGATGGGAGGGATTTCTCTTGAAATGGAAGCCTTCGACGACGGTAGTTTCGCGTGGTGTTCGGGAAGAGGGCGGAATGATGGATCGCTTGAGAGGGATTCAGAGTCACTTCCAAATATATATTTGTGGGAATAACTCCAGGAATATTGTAAATATGTATAGCAGGGTGCTCCGGCGATAGAAAAGCGTCTTAAGTGGATTCAAATTATATTCTGAAATTATACTCATACCGACCCCAAAATAGGACATCGACCATTCTTGAACGTCATCACCTAGGATGTCATGATTCTTCATGAATAATACCGAAATGTAGTTCCGTAACAAATGTGAGAGCAAATAGAATGTACAAAACTGTGACATTAAGCTACCTTAGGTTTCATGAAGAAAAACTTGTTGCAGAGGTCACTTTTTAAAATATTAAAATTTTCGTGCCTGTGACTCTTCAGCATCGTTAAGACACGATAACACTAAAACAGATGGAAAACACGAAAGCTAATGGCAAATGTCTAAGGCCTTGGGTTCGAATGCTACTACTTATGTCAACAAAGGAGCTCGTGTGTTGATGAATGTCTGAGAAAGCACAGACTATTTTCGGGAAATAATACTGAGAACTGAATACCCTGAATAGTATTAAATACTTCAAACCTATAAATATACTTAAAAACTTAAAAAATATGAACTACATTTTTAAACGCTTTTTCAAAATATTATTTTTCAAATTGTAAAATAAATTCGTGGTTTTAAGGAAAGTGGCTTTTAAGGAAAACTTAGTAATCGTGCTGGTTTCATTAATTTGGAACAATATACGCAGACATTAAAACTTGTTCTCACATAAATTTAAGACTTATCTCTTAAAAAAATGCCCAAAAAATTGAATAATATATTTTTCAATAGATGAAAGTATTTCTTTAAAATAATAATGCAAAAATATTGTAACATATGTATGAGTCAATACAGCGACAATCGCGTAATTCAAAAAGTGGCCAGAAAATCCAGCGGAGTTAACGTAGGTTAAATGGAACTTTTACCTAATGGTACTCAAAATTTAATTGCGAATTTATTTTCCTAATGAAAGGATACCTTAGGACGTCACTAGAATTAACTACACTCAGTAGTATATGCGTAAAAAAATAATACGATGGGTAACGAACCAGCGTGGAAAATTCAGCGTAAATGTAAAGTGGTAAATACAAGCATGAGAGAGGGCCGACAAACTGTGATTATCTCGAGTATCCGTCATCGTGGAAATTCACGAATAAATGATCTGTGGGCAAAATGAGGTCGAATGGGAATTGGACGGAAAATCCTAAGGTGCACTGCTTTAATTGGAGGAAACATTAACAAATGAAGCACCGAAAAAGCTATCTGCATATGAAACCAAGCGAGTCAAATGTGAAAATTGTCCCTCCAATCATTAATTATCACGAAAATGGATCACAAAGCGATCTATGGGGTATAATATCATTTACATGATTATTCAGAAGAGACATTATTGCTATTTTATTTCTATATCGCAAACTACTACATAGAAGTAATATAAAACCTAAAACCATTCAGTAGAATTGAACGTAAAATATTTGCCACCTACCAACAGATGCTAAATAAGAAGGTTTAACTCCTCTTGAGATGGATGCTGAATTCTGTGAGATATTGCATATTATATGCTAAGGAAAATTTCCAAGAGCAAAATAATTCTTTAAGATACCTTAAATTTAAATGTAATCACTTTTTTACATTTAAATTAAACTATAAATTTAACAGGTCATAAGGGGCTACTAGATACAGTAATAAATTTTACGTATACATTTCATCACGCTCAGCTTACAGGGCAATTACATCCCAAACTGTGAATATTCTCTCCATAGGTAGAGATATAATTGTACTGGCAATTGCATATAAGCTATTACAACTGTTGATGCCATATCCCCGATAGCAATAGCTCAATAACATAAATTACTTTACTATAAATCCCAATTCCCAATTAAACGAACAAGAACAGAAGATGCAAGGGATTACTTGGTATCAAAATGAAACAAATACCCAACTATTATTATAGTTTATCTTTAAATATTGAGTAAACGCGAAATAATTTGTAAATCGAAGTCGAACTTTTATGATAGGTTGTAACAATATCTATTCCTTCTTCGGGAAAATATGTTCCCAGAACAGTAACAAGTCAACTAGTTTAGTAAATTAAGGTGAGACTTCGTGGAAGTGTCTGATGTCCTTAAATGAAATAAACTTTGTACCTTTCCACAAGAAAATTATACAACAAGGCCGGTTTCACCTTCACCTTAAGGCCAGACGATGTCATTTCAACGTAAAACCGGTCACAGTAAATAAATTCCATCTGGAAAAGTACAAAGCTTTTTTCATTAATAGAAGTCAATTAATTTCATCAAATCTTACTTAGATCGCAGAAAGTTGCTTCAACTTGAGCACAAAATATATATATTTATATATATTTAAATGTATATAGATAATACGCCATGGGCGCTAAATATATTCTGGGATAGGGTATAGGAAAAACAAGATAGGAAACATATAGAGATGAACACATAGGAATAGTAAATTTCACGGAAAAAATGGGTAAACACCGTCAAAGTTATTCTCAATATATTAGAACTTTTAGGAGCGTATGGCACAAGACAGCACACGAGAAGCAATATATGAATGAGAGCCAAATGTGCCTGCATTATAGAGCAGTACATAATGCATTTGTGATAAACATATATTTGAGATGTCTGAAACACCGACTGGCAAATAAGCCGATTTATTTAACTCTAAGGACGGGTAAACTGTTAAAAGTTGAGCAACATAGCACTTATCGTGGGAACATTTATTTAGGATAGGTACCTAGCTCTTTTCCCGGGTTATCTACTGTTTTATGTAACCTCGCTACTAAGCTGATAGTGATACTGCTTGGAAAAAATACGGTTACAAAAACACAAGAACCCCTCTTGGCGAGAAGGGGTGAGTACTACGAGACTCTCGAAAGCCTGTGAAAAATACAGTTAGTCCAAGTATGTTTATAAAAATTCTAGATTGCGCAAATATTCCACGTCTAATGTAAACTCATCCAAAAACAAAACAAATTCAGAAAGCAACCGTTGATCATTTGGTGATTTCTTTTACTTTACTTTTAGCGTTTAATTTTAATTATGTCAAATACAGATGGTGAAGCTTTACTTTTATTCTAATTGCAATTCACCTTTATGCCGAAAACCGCTAACAAGTAGTTCATAACGCACTCGATTTCTGAGGAAACGCTTGGATTCATCGGCGCAAAAATGTCATTGACTCCATTAACTAACGTGGTGACGTGGTCACCAAATTGCCCTTTCGTCAAAGGTTTCGCTAAAATCGCAAAATGGCTTCGGCCATGTAGAGAGGCGTACGTGCCGTTTAAATAAAATATTCCAGCACGTTCAGCACAGCAATATTAGGAACTTTTCATACTCAGAATGCGCAAGCAGTTTATTGGAAATAGACCTAATGTAGAGACCAATTTCATAAAGATCTCGATTTTATTCCATTATAACGTTTTGAAAATAGTTAAATTTATAAGTGATGACTGGGATATTGCAAAGACCAAACTGACAAATTTTCAAACTCTTTCGTAGCGGCAAATAATGTACTTACTAGAACTGCAATAAGCGCCAAAAACACAGCCCCACGGCAATAAAAGATGGCCACTGTTTAATTAAAATTTTAACCATTATAGAGGGCAGTGTAATGTAATATTTCTTGGCTTGGTGAGTTTCATATTTTTCGCGATTTTGCCGCGTTCGTTGGCTTTGGAAGACATCAGTTTCGTCAGCATTCCACTGATGTCTTCAGGTCGAAGGTATGTTGCCTGACTGTTGTCTTCAAAAGTCAACGAACGCGGAAAAATCGCGAAAAATATGCAGTGCGTCGAATCTACACGATGGAAACCTACGAACGAACATCAGTGGCTAGGCCTTTCTTTTAATTTGTAGGAAAGTGCGACATGAGAAGGGACGCATTGAAAATACCGCCAAGGCCTCAGTTTGAGCATGTGTGTCACGTAGTGATCGGGAATGTGGGGGGAAGGGGAAGCAAAGGCGCCACCCCCGCCGCGGCTGTTTATGACCAATGCATAATTATTGTAATGGGCGTGGTAAGTGGTCGCCAGAAATGCTTCCTCCACAATAGGCATTATCATTGACCAATCGCGATAATTATAACAGTACTTAGGGGAAAAAATTTAAAAAAGCCAATGTAAAATGTTTGGCTCAGTTAGTTCGGTTGCAGCTGATTTTCGAGAAACAAATTTAATGATATCCTATTGCGCCACTGTATAACTGAATAGTTCGTCTGAATAAACCATGTTACGCCCCACGCAAAATAAGCATCAGGAACTATCTGCATTTGCATCGCAAAGGATTCCTTGAAAATCTGAACTCAATCTCAATGCCAGCTTGGAGTACATCCATCCTCTAAATGTGTTTTCAAAGCCATGGGAAAAGGAAAAATGAATCTGAAATTTTGAAATTAAATCCAAGGCGGCATCAGGCACTTTACGTAATTCAGAGAGATGCAGGATTGTATATTAATTATTAATGAAGGATAAGCGAGAAAAATATTAGTGTGCACATGTCAAAAGAATAAATTGTCTCGAATGCAAGGTTAAGCATAAATCTACTCATGTCTATGCATGGAAAAGTGATGATTCTAATATCATTATTGATTCCATTGCATGCGATGAGAGAGAGATAGCGAGCGTTAGTGAAGGACGCGGGGGCAATGAGAGTGACGAGTGTGGAAAACACCACTATTTGGTAGAGAGAGAAATTCAATATCAAAAGAAGTGGAATGTATAAGCAATGGAGAGGAAAAGTCGAAAAGCTGCAAGAAAAAAACGTAAGAAGGCGGTATGAATGCATTTCTGAGGATAACTTGAACTCGAATCAGGCGGAATGGGATGAACATATCGCAAACGGAAGTGTAAGAGACGCTCGGAGAAGTCTGAAAAGAATCATTGTTGGATTTTTCTGAAGGTGTACATGGAAAAGGTGTGGGCGGGAGAATGAAAGGTGAAGCCTAGTGGAATGGAGAACTGAAATACTCTGTTCAAAGAAAGAGGCACATAAGAGGATAGCAACTCTAGCGAGCAAGCTCGGAGGATATCGTATGATGTGTGCAAAGAGAAAACGAATTAGCCTAAACATGTCGTAAAGAAAGGAATAGGTATACGAAAGGAAAGAGCAAAAATATTAAAAATGACTTCGAGAGGAATAAGAAGGGGTTTTTGATCTCGGTAAAAGGAGCAAAATAAGGCGGTGGGAAAAGAATGGAAGGAAAAAGATGAATGCAGATAAAGCATATGAGTGGTGATATTGTCTGTTGAATACGGAGTTAAGAGACTGTTGCAGGAAATATTTTGAGGATTATAATAATAATGGTGTGGAGTATGAATGTGAGTGAAATAATATATATGGCAATGGATGAAGGGAAGCCAGTTTAAGTAACAAAATGAGAGTGTAACAGAAGTGAAAACTTGGAATAAAGTAAAAAATGTATGCGTAGATGATGTATTTAGCGAAACGTTGAAATACAGGGGAAAATAACTTATCACCCACCTGTATGAATTATTTAACTTATACATTCAAACTTTAGATTGTACCAGACGACAGAACACAATAACTGATGGAAGAACACAATAATTGTACCTTTGTATAAGGAATGGGAAGTAGGATGGATGTAGAAATTATAAAACAATGTCCTTGGAATATATCGGGAAAGCGTTCAGAAAAGTTTTAAGGAAGAGCACGGAAAATAACATTGAATAGAATCTGTGCAATGTGTTTTTATTCCTGGGAGGGAATGTATGAATAATCTGACTGTACTTCAGTGCGTACTTGAGAAATTATTATGATTGACATGAGAAAGAACGGATATCTTGGCGAGCTTTGACGTCGTTTCGTTATTCACGAGAGTTCCAATCAAGGACACCC
>LYUA01000567.1:183999-194205 GCA_002093875.1 Calopteryx splendens | reverse complement strand
CACATATTTCGAGAAAAAAATGCATGACCAAAGATTTTCTTTATAAAAAATACTTGTCCTATTCCTCTCGGCGTGAATACAAGATTATTAGGATAAATCCCGTTCTTAAATGCACATGAATAACACTATAATGTTATTCATCATATAAAATCCTAGTTCAAGGGAAAAAATGAAATCTGATTTCGCAAAAGGTATCTACGAAACTGTAATCGACTAATTAATTATGTCCTATTTGAAATGCGTACTAGAAATAAAACGAAATGGATATACGAGTGACTTTTTAAAATGGTATCGGTTACGAAAAAATTAGTACCTACGAATAACACAAACAAATGTGAAAAGAAATGTTGTCCTAAAACTTTATTGTAATTAAAACCTAATGGCATAAAGTGTAGATTAGAAAAAACTAAATTCTAGTTAGATACTGTGTTTTAAAAAGTTGATAAATTGGGTGATCAAGTTATTCGTAATTAGCAAAAGATAAATTTAGAAAAAAGAAAATAATATTTTAAAGGTTACGGTGCCTGAATATTAATTGCTAATAATTATATATATAATTAGGAATAATCAAGCTGATGAAGACTTTGTCCTAAAGTGCAACACAATAACCGAAAAAAAATATTTGCAATTTAAATGACCGGACTACATATTGGCACATAATATTGCATACAAAGTTTAATCAAATTATAATTGTAAATATGGATATTTTACAACAAGGTAAGGTTTTAAGGTAAAAGCGCAAAAAAAACATTGAACAGCAATTTTATCGGTTACTCCGACAAAGCAATGAGCTACAATTACATAGTATTTACGAGGGGTGTTCGATAAAAAGTTGAACATGCTTTTTTATTCACATGATTTATTTTGGAAAAAAATAATTTTTGTTATCTTGTTAGTTTTATGTTTAATATATGATATGAGGTTCAAGTTTCATTTATTTGATTCCAGTAGGTATTATATCAGCAGCAGTCGTTGCAAGTTGAAATTTGTTCAGCATAGTTTGACCGATAGAAAAAATTTCAATTTTTAAATGCCAGTAAAATATCGTAAATAACTTACCTCCTGTTTCTTTGTCAGATTGAATTTGGATTTGAAACAGACGTAACTCTTCAGAACACAATTTTTTAATCGTAATTTCTATATTCAATGTATAAAATTGTTTTTCTCCAAACAAAATGGCTATGATTTGTTCAAAATTAATACGGTTAAAATAAATAAATCAAAAGTAGTATGCCCAGCTCAATAGGCCCATTGAATTTTGGTACTCTTGAAAAAGATATGTTTTAAGCTAAATTTGAACTTTTATTTCTGTTGTAAAATATTAAATTTTCATGAAAATAAACCATAGGCACAATGAGTCAATTCTTTAATAGCGCGTAAACGCATTGTAAACTGTAAAAATAAAGTACTTGAAGCTGCGTTGTTAACAATTTTATACGCATATTAATTAGGATATGAGAATTTTATGCCAAATTAAAGAGAGGCCTAACCCTTATGTTTCTCATCGTTGTGATAGCCTGAAATTTTAGGCACATGATTATTTTGTTTAAATTAAATTTCAGGTTAACCAAGTTTTCAGTTCGAATCCAACGTATATTCGGAGAATGATTTTAGAACATTGAATGCCCGTACATTTATGCGTACGTAGTTAGATTGGTCTCATATTCATGAAGTGACTTTACGATTAAAATCTGTGTAATTCCGGCTTCACTTCGTGAAAGTTTACAATAATAATTTTTAAATAAATAGAAAACACTTATCGACGTGTAAAATTTTAAGCAAGTGCTTTTGCCATTTTATATAACGTGATTTTACGAAACTTAGAATTTCAAATAAAAACTTTCCACGAGGCATATTAGTCCCATGTAACCACAGGTATATTGCTTCCGTTTACCGTTTTAGTAGTGGTCGAAGTTATTCGAAGTTATTCAGTTCTTTAAGGTGAATAATTCATATCGTCATCAATAGGCTAAATCACTGAAATTAGTAACTTTTCCCATCACTAATAAGCACGCTTTTGCAGGATGCAGCGTTGATCAACTCTCTTCCGAGAAGACACATGATGACTGATTTTCTCATCAAACGGACTCGTTGACTTTTAGTTGATTAAGAACTTCGTGGAGAATTTTATACCATTTACTTCCCTCGCCAAAATATGACTTAGATATTGAGTGATCCCGCGTGGAAAATGCTGCAGTCGAGTGAAAAAATCAACCTAATGTACCTATACCTAGGCCATTGCTGTAACCATGGTTGAATAAAACTGCATAACTCCTACAGTAGAGAAGAGCATAGCTTTTCCGATAAAATAAATATTTTTTGCTTTAAATAAATGGATTTTGTCCCGATAATCGTTTATACACAATTTTTGTGCCAACTCTTATTCATATCAGTGCCCATTATCTAAAGTAAAGCCTTATCTAATGTGTACTCATTACCTCTAGCGTTTTGTTCCTTGAAACAGTCGTAAAGGTCACCCGCTCTTGTATTTTTATTCGGCAATTGGAACATAAAATACAATCATTCAAATACTTGTAAATGCTTCTTGTACTGAAGGAAAATCTCCTCTAAATAGTGTTGCACATTGAAACTATGGGAGGAAATGGGTGGAAGAGGAGCTACGGGATTGAACCACCTGGAAGAGGGTAGGGTTGGGTTCAGACGAAAAGCAAGTGGCGAAAGCACTGGCATCACAGCAAACCACTGAGTATCATGCAGTGACTAGTCACAACATCTCAAAGGAGGCAGGAAGGCAACTTATCTCTTAAGGGAGAACGCAAACCGGGATTATTTTAGGTGGGGGTTTAAATATCCTTCCAATTTTTCATAGACGTTTTTTTGGATTTCCCTACGCGTTTAATTTACGATCATATGAGTATCGTACGATCATATCATAATGAGTTATCATTCCAAGGATTGGTTTGTAGGAGCTCTCCAAGCTCCAATCTTACCTGGCAATATTTTTGTTTCTTCATAGTTCCTTGCGCTTATGCCTTTCATCTCCTGCTTCTCATAATTTATCCTTGGCCTTACTCTTCGATTTGACACTACGATGACCCCGAGGACTGCATAGGTAGAAATGATGACGGCTCCTGGTAGAATCACAAGTAGATCGATTAGTATTAGCTAGACTAATGGTACTCCCCGAAGGGTAGAGGGAATGTCATATAAGTTATGGTGGCTAGTAACATACGCAATAAAGAAAGGCAACAGGAAATCACATTAAAACGCGATGGGCAAAAATAAACTAAGTAATTAATCCTAGAAACTGTGGGAGCCCACTGGGACATATGGAGCACAGCAGCGAAGAAAATATGTCAGAGAAGAAATACAAAATCGTAAGATTAAGGACATGGACCAGGATGATGTAGAGGAAGTAAATTATAAAACATCAAAAGAAAAATGGGGATACGTTAGATTTATGCGAAATGAGATGAAAGTATATCGTGGACAAATGGAGTAATTGCTGTGACTTATAGCAAAGGGCAGGAGAGTTAACTGGGAGAGAAGTAGAACTGAGCTGAAAAATAGGAGGATAGAAAATTTATAGATTGTGAGAGATCGAGTATTACAATTGCAGATATAAGCAGGATCAACTAAATTATTTGTCACACCGTTGTACATGCCTACATACAGTTCAAAAGATCTGTGTTAACGTGGGCACCGGCTGCCAAGCTTAACGGTACCAAAATTTGTCCATTAATATGCATTTTAATTACTTATTTAAATATAAAATTGTAATTAAATTTAGTTTCACGGTATTCATAGCATACAAATATTGTATATGGTCATCAATATGACATAATTTCCAACTTTAAGGACAAAAACACATGCAATAGATCTATAAAGAGAACTAACTTACATAAAGCATATTAAGAGTTGCGCTAGCAAAAGAAGCATTAACATTTAAGAGTGGGCGTTGATGACATGAACATTGATAAAGAAGTGGACTTGGAGAAATATTAGTAAAGGCTCTGATATGGAGCGCCTAGCGTTGTATTGTTCAATAACCTGGCCTTTGACCTATGAGGATGAGTGTCGAATGGGGGAGAGCTTTTGAGCTGTAGATTTGTAGAAGAATATAGATAGTAAGCTGGATGGAGAGGAAGACAAGCGAATAAGTGACATGTCAGTGGAAAGAAGAGTGTGTTTGGGAGAATTTTAAATAAGTCAGAAAAAACTTTATGGAAAAGAAATTGAGAAGTAGTGGGGTGTTGAAAGCTTTGATGAAAGGTGGAGGAAAAGAATTCATTTTGGACTGCAAGAAGCGGAGTTGAAAGAATTAGGAACTAAATGAAGAAATTGCATAAATTAAAAGGCGTTTATTTTGCTCAAAGTGCCTTAAGGGTTCGCAAAATACTTGTTTCAATTTCCAGAGCTACATTTTAGGTAGGTAGCCTTACTTGTTTAATTATGAATTCCATAAATTCTTAAGTGAACTGCCAACAACTCTTCAAGGGAATATTAATAAAAAACCTACATGTGTTGGGAGTTTTGAGACTAGAGAGGGCTAATTTAAAGTTTTAATCCCTATAACTTCCGATTAGTGATCTATCTTAATCATTACCTCAACGCAAAATATTTACTATTATGACATAGGTAATAATTTACTTAAACTACAAATAGTTAAGTGAATTACTTTGAGATGCATTACTGGTGACACTGTGAGCACCAACAAAATGGCGTTTAACAAAATAATTTCACCCGTTACTGAATTACAAATTCGGTCCGTTTCTGTTTTAAGAAAGTCACTTTTAACTATACGTATTTCATTGTTCAGTCACTATGCTCACTCTATACGTGAGTCAATGGAGAGATTTGGAGAGAGAATATTTCCATATATAAACTAAAATTAAAATTTCGCTTCAAGGGGAAGCTTTCAATTTCACTTCATGGGTGGGAAGAACATCAGAGAATTGACGGAATATGTCATGATATCACCAACATTATAATATACAAACTGTGATTTTCACTCACTTAATTATTTAGTTTAGACTAACAGACGGCTTATCCTCAGAAATGGAATCGGGCAAAGGAAATTAATTGAAATATTTCAAATGTTAAAGAAACTTCTCTTTTTAATTGAGGAAATAACGCTTGCGGTAAATATGTTGCTTCGTTGCTCCAAGAGAGTTATCTTCGACCTGGCGGCGTTATCTACTTTTTCTATTTAGCAATTGTGAAATAGGGCATATAAGATTCTAATACAAAAACCCGAATACCTACCCCCATGGTTTAAAGTACTGGCAACGTTTTCATTACTTTGGAGGGAGAAAGTTTAGGGAAATAATGAATTACAGAAATGTTGAAATGTAATCTCTTATCATGAAAATTGATTGAATTGAAAGTTAAACATATATCGCCATTAAGCTACTCAAAATATTCCTGTACATTTAATTTTATTTCTCTTTTATTGATAGCCATCACTTCCGCTCGTGCATAAAAATTATCTATCGTCCCATTTGTTCGTTTTATTAGGAAATATTATAAATTATATCATTTTTAAGGCATACATAATCCTGCATAAAACATAATATAGGTTGAGAAGACTACTATCCACGTTTAGTGAGACTGCAAATGACAAGAACTATCCTGAGTGTTGTTAGTTTAATATGGAGCATCGGTTATCGAATTTCTCAAATGAATCAACAGCTGAAGAACCACAATACGCCAAACTTTGTAATGTACTGAATTCAAATTTCACCATCAAAATAAATATATTCAGGAAGGTCTTCGTGAAGAAACAGTAAATCACGAACTTCATATAAAATTTCCACTCATGTTTCAGGTATGAAACCCAGCTTTTATTAATTTTTAAATTAAATAACCCATTAACTTTAGTTCCTATTAAACTTTTTCACTTCTTCAAATTTAAATTCAGGTTCCATGAATATCTTTGCATCACTTACACATTACCTACTTTATAAAATTTACTAAGTTAACCCCAAATGATTTTTATCCAGTGGTCTTTGTTTTGTTGAAATTTTAAATAAAATCAATTTTGTCTCAAATTTTTTCTGTAAAATCACTAAATAATAATCACTGAATTAGAAAAATACTTTAAAAAGCACTCGACAAAACTGTTCCGTTTTTCTACAAGATTTCAACTATGATATTAAATGATTTTTATCTATTTTATAGAAGTCAATAATTATTTTGATAAGCGTTTAGCATTATTTTAAAAAAATACGCTCAAAAATCGGTCCTTATATTGTACTTACAGTGAATAATTTATAATATCTCGAAATATTTCATACATTTCCTCTAGAACAAAAAATTTCGGTATGCCTCAATTCATTGTTTAATTCATACAACTAGGTGTATCAATTAATTATTTCCCTACAAACACGCAAGTGTAAAGTTATTTCTACCAAAGGCTCCAATCGCCACTCGTTTTCAATTCAAATCGATCAGAATTCTCCATGTTTCCGTAATCAGTGTTAACTTCTTAAAATAGATCAATAGCGATGGTAGAAGCAAGCGGAGTAAATCTGACAGAATAGGGGTGGCGAAGAAGGCTCTCTATCATAATAAGCAATTACTAACGCCAAATAGTACTCGCATAGACATAAGGAAGCGTTTTATTATAGCATTGATGATGTTTACTTTTTAAATGGAGAGAGAAATAGGAGGAGCAAAAAAAATGACTGAAAGCGGGGGCAGTGTGGTGTAGCGGAAGAACGATGAATATGAAATGAATGCATCATTGTAGAGCGCAGCAAATGAAGAAGTACTTCGAAGAGAGGGTTACGAGAGAAACCTACGGAGGGCACTTGCAAGGTAAAAGAGGGGGAAAACTAATTGAACGCATCCTGAGGTACGATAGCTTATTGATGGATACATAGAGGGGAAGAATTGCAGAGGAAGGCGAAGGAGAATTACGAGATGGGCGATGGGAGACTTCAGCGCAAGGAACTATGAGGGAATGAAAAGATTGGCAGGTTAGAGGATATAGTCTGGAAATTTGCTTTAAACCAGTCTTCAGAATAATAACCCATCATTTTTATAGCATTTTCTTGCTTTGATTAATTTTTAAACAATTTCTGAACGAAATTAATAGTTTTGACAAGGTCAGTAATCAAGAACTTGAGCATCGTCTCCGTCTGGTAAACATAATAATAATAATAGGTAGTATATTCCTTTGGGAATGATACTGATCGTGTCATACGTTAATTATTTAATAAAACTAAGTTTTGAAGCAAAATTAAAACTACATTATTTCAGGAGTAAAATAATGAATTTCGTATATATCTATTCAGAATATTACTCAATGGCCTCATATTTTAGCTGAATTTTTCCAGCCCACCATACACTCCATCATAAAAATATTTTGCAGGCGTATTGCGGGTTAAAATATTTGCAAGCGTGCAATAAATACGAATACACTGGCTCGCTATCCATAAACTTCAACTAATGCCATCAGGACTATTTCCCCCTTTCCATTTGTTTTTATTCCAACTCCTGGCATCTTCTTAACGCCGTTCCCATTCCCTCACCCACCCTTTAAGGGTGGCGGAAGAGGAAGGGGGAGACCCAGATCTCGGTGCATCACAAGATCGAGGTGGCTGTGTAACTGAAGCTGGGAACGCTTCACATCTCCAGGGGCATCGTGAGGGATCTCTTGCCGTCGCGAGGGGCGCTTCTTTCTTGGTTCCGTCCCATTCCGCTCTTATCTCATCCGTCCCCGTTTGTTATTCCTTCCTTCCAAGGCCAATGTCTTCGCTTCTTCGATGGTGGATTGTTTGCTCGCATGTACCATCCTGCCACTGCGCCTCCAGGATGGCATTTTTCTTTTACTTCGTGCAGTAGGTACGTGTCTCGTGGCGGAGGTTAAAGACGTCGCGTGCGTCCACGGGATTGCGGACGGCGAAGGGCCATCCTCTCCATGCATTAAAGTTATCTAAAGTGTCCTCGACGCACGACCCGTCGTATAGAATAAATAGAGTTATGCGGAGGGCGCGGGGGTCTTTCCTGAATGAGATGTCATAATTCCAATCCCGATTCCAATTAAAGGGCTGTAACTTGGCGAATGGTTGCCACCGACAAATATACGCCAAACATGCAGCGGATAGGCCTGTGCGATATTGGAATTTGAGTAACGCATTGAGATGTAACTTTTGCATCGAAAAAACGTAGATATTTTTAATTTTTCAATATATATGGACCATATCGTGTAAGTCATTATATCACATCATTATTATCACATAATAACGCACGATAACGCACATCACATGACATGGCATATCACATGACACGGCATATCACATGATATCGCATCATATTTCCCAAGGTCTTTGCACAATGCAATATTGCATATCGCACTTGATGAATTGCAAAAACTAACAGCTCTACCAGTAGGGTTGCCTTCAAATACCTAAATGAAGGTGAAAACAACACTGAAACGGCGTTTAAACGGCATTAAAACATTTCACTGCAAAAGTGGTCAGTACTGTGATGAAGAAGCTTACTATAAAACAAAACATTGTCATTATATGCAGCAGTAGCCTATTAATTTTGTTTTATCATTATATTCAAAAGACAATGCAACTCCCTTGCACATAATACTTCAAAGGTAAACTAATGCCTCATTAGGGTCACCAGACGGGAACTACTCGAGTTGGTTCGTCAGTCAATTACATGAATCAATTTAAGATTGGGACGAGGAATTTCAGGTCACGTCGGACATATGGAAGGCTCTTTATTATTGAAGAACAAAAGCGTTGAATAGGTTTAGACGCGCTAGTTATATATGAATTAAACAGTCCGAAAGACAGATGAAGCAATCCTGTCACAGGATTCTAAAAGGGAAATAAGAACGTGATAGATTCTGCGACACAACGAAAGGATCGTAACTATGAATGTAGCAAAGGAACCCACGAGTACGAACGTCGTCACGAACGGATTATGTTCATGTCGATTTCACACGAATTAAATCCACTGACCTTAAAACTTTGACAGAAGTAACACTAACGCTCTTTTATAGGGGCCCCATAAATAAATATGAACATGAATCCATAAATGTGAAATATATTTAAATATGATAACGATGAAATCAAATTCAACTGAGAGTGGTCTTCAATTGGAATTTTCACAGGAGATTCCCTGGGTTTTGATATAATTTGCATAGAATTTCAAACAACCGTGGATGAATGTTGAGTGCGTCTGAAAATTTTAGTGAGCAAGTTTATCATTAAGTAACAACTTGCTTTACGAGTCATGCGGCATGAAACCTTAGACTAGATGAGAAGGAACCGCTACCCGTAGACCGGTCACAGCACTTAACGACGAACACTGTGCTCTGTTCCGTGGCCTCTTCCAACACGCAATGTGATTTACATCCCTCTCCACCCACTACACGCAAGACAAGACATTAAACCTAACCCAACTGCTAAAGATTTTAGTATTCATAGCCCATGGGGAAATTATTTCCCATGATGTGCCGACCAAAACATCGCAGATAAACAAACCTCGACGACCAATATCCATTGCATAATGGTAATAAATTCGATAAAATTAGCCGTTATGCACAGTTAATTCATGACCAAATTTGATTGATCAGTCCACAGTTTCATGAAGGAATTTTGACGCCACCCAATATCATGAGCATACAATGGTATGCAAACGAAAAATAGGAAAATCAATAAAATTTCTAGAGAGTAATTGCAACATATCAAAAACAACTTTTGACTTTTTGAGAAAGATATTATGTCTACCCATTAAAATGGGTTGATTGACATCTTTGAATGTTAAAAGTAATTAATTACAATATCTCCGCGTCCACCAAGACTGATTTTGCCACATGAATGGTAAAGTCACCATGCCTGATAGGAAGTTAAAAATCACTCTGCTGTGAAGAAAATGCATCGCGCTTACTTTGGTGTTAAAACTGGTGACCAAAACAAAAGCATTGCACCACATATATGTTACAAAACGTGTGTTGAAAGTTTACGATGCTAGAGCAAAAAGAAGCTATGTGTCTAGACTTTGGTGTGCCTATAGTCTGGAGTGAAGGACGAGGCCATACTACCGATTGATATTTCTTCAGAGCTTCCAGGGGCTTGGTGAACGCATGTCCATAAAAATGCACTTCCTCAGCTCGTATTTGGGCTATTTTCCTGAGAATTTTGTGGATTGTAATGAAGAACAAGGAGAGCGGTTCCATCAGGATATTCAAGTGATGGAAGAGAGATACCAGGGTCGATGGGA